>JAXIVD010000663.1:92354-129854 GCA_036785275.1 Cancer borealis | reverse complement strand
GCTAAAATAATTGAGAATAGTAATTGAGTATCATGTAAAAGTTTGTGAATCTTCGTATATTAGGATTTTAACGAGCAGGTCGTCAAATATTTCATTAGACTGCATATGATCAAAAGTTAAAAGATATATTTTTCCATGACTATCATCTTTGTTCTCAGGGTGGTGGTGGGGGTGAGTATTTTTGTTGGTGTTTGCGGATTTGGTGATTGGTGATTGTGGTAGTGGTGGTTGTTTCTGTGGTGGTGGTGGTTGTGGCGGTGTTGTTGTTGGTAGTGGTGATGTGTGTGTTTGCCTGTGTGTTTATGTGTTTGTCTGCGTGTTTGTGTGTGTGTGTGTGTGTGTGTGTGTGTGTGTGTGTGTGTGTGTGTGTGTGTGTGTGTGTGTGTGTGTGTGTGTGTGTGTGTGTGTGTGTGTGTGTGTGTGTGTGTGTGTGTGTGTGTGTGTGTGTGTGTGTGTGTGTGTGTGTGTGTGTGTGTGTGTGTGTGTGTGTGTGTGTGTGTGTGTGTGTGTGTGTGTGTGAGGACATCCCTGGTTAAATTTGCGGAAAATATTATGAGGGAGGCAGGTCTCCTTGACCTCCGACCTGCGCCATCTCTACTAGACAGTTGGTAATCCCGGGAGTCAACGCCGGCCTCGCCTCAAACCTCGACCAGTACAATACTCAAGTGGCGGCAGCTTCACGCCGTCCTGCTAAATACCACACCGCGCGGTGGCGCTCTGATCTCTTATCCCAACAAACACAACCAAAGCATATTTGTTTTTTTCTTTAGCAGCGGATAAACAGATTCGCCGTGAAGAGCCGTTTTTTTAAAAGTTTTGTTCGTCTTCTTTAGGCTACTCTCGCTAAGGGTCTTATGTACATAATTATATATAATGAATAAACAACTATTATGCGTAACGCCGTTGGCAGCTCAGCAATATATGATAAGCCTCACAGGATGAATGAATCTTTAGAGGCCGTGTGTTTGGTAGTTAGCGGCCTCTGCGGCGTGCTTGGACATATGTTGTTTGTCCTGCCTTGGCCTTTTTGTGTCGCCAGCGGCAACAGTAACACAAACAAACCAGAAAGCCTCACCTATTTTCCTTAACACTGAAGGAGAATCGAGGAGATGAGAAGAATTCAGAATACACTAAATAGCCAGCTCTTTCTAATATGCGTCACCTGCCCTGTGGCGGCCATCGCACAACGTCGGTGAAGCAAAAAGAATCCAAGGAGTTGCTGGACCTGGATTTCAACTTCGTACTGAAAGCTAGGAGGTGAAGAGAGGCTGTTAGGGAGACCTCTATGTAAACGTGTCCTAGAAAAACTGAGAGTAGTGGATACAATTTTAGTGTGACATTCATGCCTTGATATACTTCGTCGTGGTCGTCAACAATACTCGAACCGGGTATTATTGAAAGACATTTTTTCCCCACATGAAGAGGATCCAGTGTCATGGCATGTGCGGATAAACACGAACTCAATTTCAAGGCATTCATTAAGTGTTTTAGTGTTTATTATTATCTTTATTAATCTTCCCTCCCGCCCACCCACCCACCATCCCCTCCCGCACGGGCTGAGGCGAGGTGTCCTGACCACCGCCTCTTCCTCCGCCACAGAATATTTGCAATTGGCTCCGCACCCTTCTGATGACAGTCCTCGCGTCGGCCTCGTTATTGCAGTGGAGTCAATTTTCACTTACCTCCGCAGCTTCCTCTGTTATCTCCGCGTTCCTGCTCAATTTAAAATCTTCATCCCTCCTTTTTTTCATTATCTCGTGCACTTAGATATAGGGAGCAAGCGTGTGTGTATGTACGTGTGTGTGTGTGTGTGTGTGTGTGTGTGTGTGTGTGTGTGTGTGTGTGTGTGTGTGTGTGTGTGTGTGTGTGTGTCTGTCTGTGTCTGTGTCTGTGTGTATGTGTGTGTGTGTGTGTGTGTGTGTGTGTGTGTGTGTGTGTGTGTGTGTGTGTGTGTGTGTGTGCATGTGTGTTAATAGGGGGTGATCGAATCGTGCAACCTATTTCACCAACTGGTTAATTATGTTTTCTTTATTACGTTGTAGGTTTGTAGTAATTGGACGTAGAAGGGAGGTTGTGGAGGCGTCTTATTGATGTTTTTATGTGTGTGTGTGTGTGTGTGTGTGTGTGTGTGTGTGTGTGTATGTGTGTGTGTGTGTGTGTGTGTGTGTGTGTGTGTGTGTGTGTGTGTGTGTGTGTGTGTGTGTGTGTGTGTGTGTTGACTGACTTGCTCTTGTTCTTATTTTAAGCGTGTGTGCCTCTTCGTATTTGTTTGTAGAGATAAATAGATAGATAGATAGTTCGATAGATAAATAGATAGAAAGCACTTGTATCCTTAGCATTTTCGTTTGCTTTATTTCCCTCCCAAACCTTCCTGTCATATACTCTATATTCAATACTTTTGTCTAAGATATTTGAACATCTATTCTAAAATATTCTTTCCTCACTTATATTATTTTCTGTCCGTATAAATATTTCAATAGAATATTTGATAGTGTCTTAAAGTCTTTCTTTAGCTTTAACCTACCTTCTTAAGTGCTGTGTCATGATTTCTTCATACATACATGGAGGAGGAGGAGGAGGAGGAGGAGGAGAAGGGGAAGAGAATGAAGAAGAAGAAGAAGAAGAAGAAGAAGAAGAAGAAGAAGAAGAAAAAAAGAAGAGGAAGAAGAAGAGGAAGAAGACGAAGAAGAAGAAAGAGAAAAAAGAAAAAGAAAGAAAAAGAAAGAAAAAGAAAAAAACAAGAAGAACAAGAAGAACAGAAAGAACAAGAAAAACAAGAAAAACAAGAATAATAAGAAGAGGAAGAAAAGGAAGAAGAGGAAGAGGAAGAAGAAGAAGAAGAAGACCGTAGCGAAGGTGGAATTTTCTGTTGTCCAAACCTTAGGGTGTGAAACCATTGAAAAAAAAAATAATACTTTCCTCCGACCACCCACTGCTACCAAGCCTCCAGCGCCTCAACACCAGCCACATACATACATAACTAACAGACCGACAGCGTGCGAAAGGTGCATGTGCAAGGGAGAGAATAAGCAAATGATCTTCAACCTGCTTGTAAAACTTGCTTCCACACTTCTCTTCACCACAAACCCCTTCGTCTCTCCGTCTTTCTTCCTCGCTTTTCCTCCTCATCTCCTCCGTTTCTCTGCCTCTCTTCTCGGTCTTCCTCTCTATTTCTAGTTGTTTGTTTATTTATATATCTGCTTTCTACCTTCAAGTGGAGAGTTACGTTCGTGTGGAGAAACGAAGCAGTGAAACGAAGTAGTGGAGGGTTTTAGTAAGTGACGTGGAATGTGCGTGTGTGTGTGTGTGTGTGTGTGTGTGTGTGTGTGTGTGTGTGTGTGTGTGTGTGTGTGTGTGTGTGTGTGTGTGTGTATGTGTGTGTGTGTGTGTGTGTGTGTGTGTGTGTGTGTGTGTGTGTGTGTGTGTGTGTGTGTGTGTGTGTGTGTGTGTACCAATGTTTGTGTGTGAATGTACACCTTTAAAATAAACACATACACAATTGTCATACGCCCACACAACCTTCTGGGATAGTGGGGACTCGTAGCAGGATATCCTCTTTGGATCCATATTCAGAAAAAAAATAATAAAAAGTCTTTCCACCAATGGCTAAAATTTGTTTATCGATGATGCACCTCCGTCTACTCGCATCTTTCTGCTGAAATTTACGCCTGAAATGAAAAATCGAGAAATAAATATATCTAAAATCAAAGGCTAATAAACATGAAGTGAGGGTGTGTGAATGTTCATCACATGATAGATATGCGTGTATATATTCAGCTTTAGTTATTTGTTTTGGTGTCTTGTAAAAATAATATGTAGAGGATAAACACGCGATGGGATTGTAAAGTGTTTGGTTGTACGAGCGTAGACTTCCCCGCGGAGTGGCTGTCGGTGTGTTTCATAATGGCTTCCGTGGCACCTTGTAATGCTTTATGGTTTTATGTGTTGCTGTTGTTTTGAGAAGCTTGGGGAAGATTTTGGAAGTGGTGGTGCATTTTGACCCTTGTGTATGTATGTATGTATGATGGTAATGGTTATGGCAGTGTTGGCGACGGTGACAAAGATGATTATGATTATGATGGTGATTGTGATGGTTGTGATGATGGTGATGATAGTGATGGTGATGGAAATGGTGATTGTGATGGGGGTGGTGGTGGTGGTGGTGGTGATGGTGGTTGGGCTGATGATGACGATGATGATGATGATGCAGTACAAGTGGTAAGGCCGTGGTGTCTGGAGTTGTGTCTCATCATATGTTTTGTCTTAGTTTACTTCATGGCATTTACCTCCGCCGCCTCGCCATCACGCTCCCACGCCTTGCCACATTCCCCCAGCCTCCAGTCACCTGCCGCCTTGACACCGTGTACCCAAGCCAGGTGTTGAGGGTCACCACGGTGGTCCTTGCCTAGCCGGTTCCTGTCCTCCTGGCCCTTCGTGTCGCCTCTATACCTGACCTCCTCCACAAACATAAATAATTCAGTAGCAGTCCTCCACGAGGCCAGGTCTCAGCGCCATCATTGATGAGCCGCCTCTGGTTATTGGGATTATCCTCACCTCTGCCTCATTGCTCAAGATGTGATTACACTCCCAGAGTCCGGGATATGATTTATGTCTGTCATTGTCCTTCACACGGCAGAATGTATCGATACTGCATCAGTGTCTCGCGAGGTTTGGTGTTCTGTAAAAGGTGTTCTCGACGTGTTTTTATGCTTGAAGTTAATTTGTAATGGAGGGAGGGGGATGTGGCTGGCCGGTGGGACAATAATTGGCGGCTGATGGTCCGGCAGCACCTGCCTGGCTGACCTTGGACGCACGCGCAGACAGTGTGCCAAGACTCAGATGCCACACGTCACCACACTCCTCCGGCTTTCAGTGAGTTTATCTTGTATCTAGGAGACTATAAACTCTTTTAACAGTACGTACACACACAAAAAAGTTTCTTATTTGTATACCAGAGTTTTGCATTGTAGAGTCTCTATGGAGCTCATCCTTTGCTAGTGGCAGCTGTTCTTGCCCACTACAGCCTTCTCCATATCCTACATCCCCATGCATCAGCTGAACCATATCCTACATCATTATATTCCTTCCAGTAACACAGCTCACCTTGCGGAACGAATCGTTGTGTTGGCTTCTCACACCTGTCTATGCATTGGTATTCTAGTCTGTGTGTGTCTGTCTTTCTTGCTGTCTATATGTCTGTCTGCATGTATATTTGTATATATGTATGTATGTATGTATGTATGTATGTATGTATGTATGTATATATATATATATATATATATATATATATATATATATATATATATATATATATATTATTTATTTATTTATCTATCTAGATCTATCGAATATGTTATCTATCTATCTATTTATTTAGCTTTATTTAGTTTATTCATTCATCCATCCATCCATCCATCCCACCATCCATCGAGAGAGAGAGAGAGAACAAAAAATAAGAGAGTGGTTGATTTCGAATCATAATAGAATTATTTACAAAATTAAGACAGCAATGTTAATATCTTTTTGAAAACTGAAATAAACATGAGTGAGGTAATGCATATAACAGTAATACACAGTTGGATATTTTATACAATTACTGATTGAGAGTTTTCTTGATATACACAAGGTTGTCTGGATGCTTTCCTTTAAGAGCAAAACAATAGAATAATCATATTTTGTCTCAAAGAAAATCCAACTAATAATATCCTGACCAAAGAAGACCTTGGGATTTTTTTCTTATTGTAAGGTGACCCCTGGATGGGAGGGATGCAGCTGAGATGACCCCTGAATGGGAAGGACGTGGCTGTCAGTTGACCCCTTGACGGGAGGGACGAAGCTGTGAGGTGACCTTCAGCTGGATGCTTCAAGTTAATTGTTCTCTTCTTGGCTGGTGAAGGAAGGAGAGTGGCGGAGGACCGGTGGAGGGTGGTGGAGAGCATGAGTTGCTTGATTATGCAGCCGTGCAGTGTCAAGCTCCGTTGAACTGGCCTTTTAAGAGTACCTTGATTCATTACCCGTCATGTGATTTTTAACGTGTGTGCTTATGAGTAAACGCGTCAACCTGTGCACTGAGGGTCATATTTTCTCGCGCCAGCCGTCCACACACAAGGTTACCTTTGATACTTTGGATTGGTGGCCTATGAATCCACGTCAAGGTGTGCTTTTTTCTCCATGTGGATAAAAAGTACATTGGTCAATTGTTTGGCTGATGGAGCTGTGTTCTGAATAAGGTCATTACATATACAAAAAAATGCAAACTAAAATAAAATGTTGGTGTGGCGAGGGGGCTGAGTCAGGGTTGTATGATCCCCGAACGACTTCTAGCGAATGGCGGGGGAAGCGGGGAGGACAGAGTGTGGAGGGGCGGCTACCTGATCCCTCCCTTCGCCTGCAGGTGGGAACAGTCCCAGGCAGGAATCAAGTTAACCATATTTTTCATAATCCTAGAATGTATTGGTACTTTTTTTCCCGATAACTTGATCTGTTACATTTGTGGATCATAAATTTATCCCCAAGTCAGCCTTATGACATTATGGCAATGAAATATTATCAATAACCTTTCATTCTTTATTATATCCATTATCCCTTGCGAAGGCATTTGTATGGGAACGAGAACGGGGAGACTCCACTGTATCTTGGCGGTGGTGAGTGGATGATGGTGATGGTTGGGAGGGTGAGAGAGGTTAGTAAAGGAGGTGGGTAGTGAGGGCGATGAGGAAACGGTGCGGCTGAGGGTGTGGAGGTGGTCAATGATTTAAAAAAAAAAAAGATAAAGATATGTTTTTTCAGTGAAGGTGTGACGGCAGTGAGAAAGAATGAGGCTGGCGAGGGAGTGATTGTAGTGATGGAAATGAAGCAGTAAGGGGGAGAGGAAATGAAGGTGCATAACACAGTATTTGTGGTCAGCATGAGTAGCATGTCTGTCTCTCTCACCAGCTGCACTCTCTCCTTCATTCTTTGACCCCCTCATCCCCTCTCTTCTCCTCTCCCACAGCTCCTTCATTGCCTCCACGCACCGGGTATCCCTTCCCAGTACTTGTCTCACCATCTCTTGATCACATCACTCACATCACCCTCTGTCTTTACCCTTCAGCACCTCCTATCCTCCTTCTACACACCCTGTCTCCATTAACTTGATAAACACAACCGATTGGAGCAACAAGTACCAACGTCACTTGTTAGAGTTTAGCAACACGCACACTTTATGGAGGAGAGAGGAAGAGAAGGAAAAAACTACAGATCAGTGTTAATTCTCAATAAATCGTTATCACCCACTTTACCTTCATGGGAAACAAACGGGGGATTGTAATAGATGGCAGCGACAGCATCACGATCAATCTGACAAAAATAGATGTCATGCAAAAAAACAGGATTATCAGACACTTCAGCTGCACCATTCGCGTGGATCCAAGGCCACAACCACCACCACCACTACCACCACCATGTGCACGACTACCACTGCTACCCCTCACCCTCTGACCACCACCACAGCCATCACAGCTGCCCCTGCCTCTAACCACCCCCACCACTCCTTTCCTACCTCTGCAACCTCCCCCTGACCACCACCACACCATCACCACCACCGCCACATCCTCCTCACTGAGCCAGAGTTAAGGGTATTATCTCAGGCTGTCCCACCTCGTCCTACCCCGCCGCGTCCCGCCCAGACTCACCCACCTGTACTGAGCTCCATGTGAACTCTGGTAGTTGCTCCTGCAGGTGCTATTTCTCCGTATTAGGACGGTGGCGTTGAGACCTTTTGGAGGAGAGGGAAGTGAGGGACGGTACAGGATTATGGGATGGGAGAAGGGAGGGCGAGGATGACGTGGAGGATGGGGTGGACAGGGACGGTTTGTGGCGATGTATTCGAGGAGGACGAAGAGGTATGAGTCGACGCCTTAGGTCCGTAACAAGCAGCTAAACAATGACAAAGGAGATGAAAAGAAATTGGGTCTTTTTTTTCTTCTGTATGTGGGAGAGACGTAGTGACCGAGACGAGAGCGCGTGTCGTGTAGCCAGCACCGCAATTATGCACCTCGCACCTCACTACCTACCTGCCCACTCTCCTCAGGCCGTCTCGTCACCTTCAGAAGTCTCCCTCATACCTTTAGTACACGCTTCGGTAGGTGGTAACGAGCGTCTCCCAGTATCAAACGTAACGCCGAAGCTGGAGCAAAGAAATGACGCAGTTAACCTTCAGCAACTCTTAGATGTGATATACGGATCCCCACTCCAAGACGAGGGAATGTTGGGCGAGATATACTCATAATCATACACCCCTGACGTGCCTCCTTCACTGCCCTCCCCTCCACGTTTAACAAGGCTCGCTAGGTTTTATTTTAATGCAGTCAGAACCTGAAGGATATATCTATGTGTGCTCCAGTCATGGCGTCTCGACCACAAAATAGATAGTGAAGGCTTCATACTCCCTGACAAATATATGTACTGTTCTTATTTGTAGAGAGAGAAAAAAAATACAGGTTAGAAGGAGTTGAGGACTGTGGACGGTGAGGCAAAAATAGTATGTAAAAAAAAGAAGTAAGGAATTGAAGAGTGAATAGAAAGACAAAAGCACTATTTATTTACCTTCATTTTCTCTGCAATGTCTTAATAAGATTTATTATTATTATTATTATTATTATTATTATTATTATTATTATTATTATTATTATTATTACTATTATTATTATTATTATTATTATTATTATTATTATTATTGTTATTATTATTATTATTATTATTATTATTATTATTATTATTATTATTATTATTATTATTATTAGGAGTAGTAGTAGTAGTAGTAGTAGTAGTAGTAGTAGTAGTAGTAGTAGTAGTAGTAGTAGTAGTAGTAGTAGTAGTACCAGCAGCAGCACCAAAAACAGTAGTAGAGTAATATTATCATACTGCTGTAAATTTTAGCACCTTGGCTGCAAGAACAATTGTAATATTCAGATGGAATCAGAGACTAATATATTGTGATGCTAAAATACGAGGCTATTATGCTAATATATTAGTGCTTACATCTTTGGCGTCAGCATTTACTGAGGGCATTATTCAGATGTTTTGAAGTGGCAGCTTCTCCTTGTCCTACGATGCAATGGTGTGGGAAAAAATGCAGTAGAAAATCTGACTGTAGGTACTCCACTAAAAACAAAATCACGGAGCCTTGAAGCTGAACTGTCTACTTTATCAACGCCCAGAAAATCAAGGCAATGTGTGTATGGAGAGTATGAACAATTGTGTATCGATGGGTACATGGCCTTGTGTGAGGCTGTACTTCTGTGTTCTTTTCGGCCCACTGAACTAGGATGGGAAATGGTGTATTGCTTTGGTGTTTGTGTGCATATGATTAATGGTGTGTGTGTGTGTGTGTGTGTGTGTGTGTGTGTGTGTGTGTGTGTGTGTGTGTGTGTGTGTGTGTGTGTGTGTGTGTGTGTGTGTGTGTGTGTGTGTGTGTACGTAGTGGTTGTCACCTGGCTACATCATCGTTGTACAGAGAGATGCCTATTGAATGTGCTGGCGTCGTTGTAGTTGTCGCAGTGGTTTTTGTGGTTGTTGTTGAGACGCAATAAGAAAAGAGAGAGATGAAAAGAGAGAGAGAAAAAAAAAAAGAGAGAGAGAGAGAAAGAGAGAGAAAGAGAGAGAGAGACAGAGAGAGAGAGAGAGAGAGAGGGAGAGACAGAGAGAGAGACCATGTGTATGTCTGCCCCGCCCAACGCCATGCACGACCACTCTGCACACTCCTCATCATTAGAGAACGCAAAGCGGACCGACGGACGGACGGACAGGCAAGCAAACGCAGTCAAGAAAAAGGACAGTCAGACAGCAGACCACCAAAAGTAAAAAGGAGCAACAGAAAATGAAGCTGAAATTTGCGAGGGATTTTTCATCAAGCTGACCGACCCTTTAATTCTTATGCATTAACGTAGCATTTTAAAAGTCTGAACCTCATCCTCCGTGACAGAATTTAGCTTATTCCACGGTGAAGAAAGGTAATTGCATCCTTCGAATATCACAGCGGCACGAATAATCCTAATCTGAAAAGCTTTTATGTGGAATCGTGTCCGAGCAGACCTTTGGATGCTAATGCCAGAATCTTCAGTTAATTAGTTTTGTTTTCCAGCTTGCCTTTAACTGTATAGCCAAGCACACGAGAGCAAGCGAAAGAGAGAGAGAGAGAGAGAGAGAGAGAGAGAGAGAGAGAGAGAGAGAGAGAGAGAGAGAGAGAGAGAGAGAGAGAGAGAGAGAGAGAGAGAGAGAGAGAGAGAGAGAGAGAGAGAGAGAGAGAGAGAGAGAGAGAGAGTATATATTTGTGTGTGTGTGGACACACAAACACACACGCATTCTCACACACACACACACACACACACACACACACACACACACACACACACACACACACACACACACACAGACATATATCCAAAGATAAAACCCAAGTAACACCATACTCTTATCCTCTCATACTTTTAACATTTACTGACTGAAAATCTATTTATATATATATAATCTTTTTTTTCTACCTCAAGACGCCAAGTGAGTTTCCTCGAATTGAAGGACGTTAGGTCACTTCAATCATGCGTTATATACGAGAGTTGCCCCATAAACTTTTCATCCTACGTCGGGGGTCGAGGGAAAAAATTGAAGAACGGTCTGTGCTGTCCACTTGTGCTCGAGGTGAACCAGGGAGGCGAATGAGTCCTTACGGCCAATAATCTTCAATTCGACATGATTCTCCCCCCGACATAGTGAGGGAAGTAGAAGAGGAGGCAGGGAGGAGATGGAGGTAGAGAGGAAGAATAGAAGAATGAAGTACTCAGTCTTTCTCTCATATGAATCAATTCGTCCAAGACTTCATGGGGAAGCTCACTTGACACTCACTGAAGAATTTACTGTGACAGAGGCAATACAGGCACGCCTCACCCCCCACCCTTGGCCCCCCGTGGGTTGTCGTGGCCACAATGCCCCTGATCAGTTGCATGGTCGAGGAACACCCGCGGCTTCCCTGCGTGAAATTAGCATCAGCTTCAATTTCGCTTCGAAGTCATCTGTTCCAAGGCACGACATTAAGTGCCGCCTCTAAAGAGTACTTGTGGTGCTCCCGAGGCATGTGTAATGCAAAGCACCTGAAACGGCCAGGATAATGCCAGAGTAAGCGAAGAGCGCATAGAGAAAGAGATGTTGAGGTGCAATCTGTAGGGCCTGATCGCCGGTGCCCCTCAGGTGTGCGTTAAAGCGTATCCAAACACGATTCGAGTTGTCAGAACCGACGTAGGATAAAGGTGTAATTAACCCTCCGTGAGTGTCTTGCGGAAGGGAAGACGAAGAGGTGGTGAGCCTCAGATACCGTAGCTGCCCTTCACACCAACCACGATTAATGACTGGCGAGCTACATTATAAGTAGCGAAGGGTGCATTTAGCAATGCGAACATGATCTTGATAAGGAAAATTATGGCCCCGTTAGTGTGGAAATTACGCACTGCTTTGTGATGTATTTTCAGTTTCAAGACTAAAATTTTACACTCGTTTTCAAGAGCTCTTAGAAATATCCTTTTATTATCTTTTTTTTTTTTTTTTATGGAGCGAGGCTTAGCGTTTTTTTTCTCTTTTTTCTGCAAGCCTGCAAAAAGCGTCCCACGAACACGTAATGACGAAGAGGAAAGAAACTAACCATTCGATTCCTCCGGTTGCGTGTTCTCCCCTGACTCTTGAATGTGCCTGACATGGGCCAACCTTACCTTCACATGAGACAAGACTGAAGGCGATGGATAGGAAATAATTGTTGGGATAGGCCACATAACGTACCATATTTTGATACTAGTAGTAGTAGTAGTAGTAATAGTAGTAGTAGTAGTAGTAGTAGTAGTAGTAGTAGTAGTAGTAGTAGTAGTAGTAGTAGCACTAGTAGTAGTAGTAGTAGTAGTAGTAGTAGTAGTAGTAGTAGTAGTAGTAGTAGTAGTAATAGTAGCAATAGTAATAGCAACAACAACAACAATAGTCTAGTGATGAATGGTTAACATTTTAAACGAAAACACTTAAGATACAGAGCTTGAATGGAGGATGAAAATGCGAAACCTAGATGGCATTCGAGACAACCATAATGGAAGAAAGCGACCAGTCAAACAATAGCTTGCTTAAAGACACAATCAAAGGAACACGGAAAAAAATATCATGACATAACATTCTTCCTTTTCATCATCGCTTCTTTCATTAATTTCTCGTGATGAGTTGATTAAAAGATGGACACTAGATAGGAAATCAGTCTCACCATCTGACTGTTGCTAATTGAAGGAAGCGACCTTGCGATCATCTCACTTCCAGAGGCCGGCGGTAAAAACTCGCGTGAGGTAGTGAGGCGTGACCTGGAGGGCAGAGGACGAGGTGCACGAGGCTGAGAGCGAGAAAAAAATATATGGAAGTCATGAAGCGGCTGTGCGTGAGGTGAGATAGGTCGTGAGGGCGCGCGAGGACAGTTAATAGTTTTAGTGTGACTAGAGTTGTTTTAATAGGCCTTACCTCTCGTCTGATTGACTGGAATTGACTTTCTGTTGATGAAGCTCACGTCTAAATCTACCTCAGCTGCAATTTTTTGTTCTTTTTCCTTCAATTGCGCTGCGGAACAAAAGCAGCGGAATGTTTTTATATGAATCAAAAGAACTTGTCTATAAATGCTATCTATTCTCCCTATTATCTCTTTAATTAAGAAACTTCGCAGGATATCTACTTATATGATCATTTTAAATGGGAAATAATTAAAGGTTCCAATGACCGGACACAATAGCATACTCGGTTTGCAGCTCAGTGGGGAGTCAAGGGAAGGAAGCGTCCAGTACATCCTGGTGTGTGTCTCCCTTACTGCGTGTCATTACCAACATCAATACCTTCATGAGAATGTTTATGAGATACTTAGAGATAATTACTGAGGCTTGTTTGTGAGGCACTGAATGGCATGACTGTAGCGGCGTCCTGCTGACCGGTTGGCCTGAATGATTGAGCAAAAAGTGCAACTGGAACCACGATTCATCCTGTGTATGTGTGTGTGTGTGTGTGTGTGTGTGTGTGTGTGTGTGTGTGTGTGTGTGTGTGTGTGTGTGTGTGTGTGTGTGTGTGTGTGTGTGTGTGTGTGTGTGTGTGTATGTGTATGTATGTGTGTGTGTGTGTGTGTGTGTGTGTGTGTGTGTGTGTGTGTGTGTGTGTGTGTGTGTGTGTGTGTGTGTGTGTGTGTGTGTGTGTGTGTGTGTGTGTGTGTGTGTGTGTGTGTGTGTGTGTGTGTGTGTATGTGTGTGTGTGTGTGTGTGTGTGTGTGTGTGTGTGTGTGTGTGAGTGTGTGTGTGTGTGTGTGTGTGTGCGCGCGCGCCCCGTGGCCGCATTACTTGTGATAGAGATGAAGCCGATTAGCCCCACGTGATGGAAGGCGGGCTGGTAAACATCACGCCTCACCCTTCTAATCCCCATCTCTACATAATGGGGTGTCGTCCCTCATCATCCTTCCCCTTGGTCCTCCCCATCCCCGCATTCTCTCCTTTTGCTTCCTCCTTCCTCTCCCATTCTTCTCTCCTCGTTCTCCTCCCTCATTCCCTTGCCTTCTCTGCCCTCCGCTCCCCGCCTCTTCTCACCTTTCAAGGACTGGTCCGTTTCATTCAAGGCAAAAATACATGACATGTGTCCAATATATTACGTGGCAATTTACTGAAACCTTCACTAAACAAGATGTGTGTGTGTGTGGGGGGGGATAGATAGATGGGTAGATAGATAGATAGGTAGATATACATATATATATATATATATATATATATATATATATATATATATATATATATATATATATATATATATATAGAGAGAGAGAGAGAGAGAGAGAGAGAGAGAGAGAGAGAGAAAGAGAGAGAGAGAGAGAGAGAGAGAGAGAGGAGAGCGAGATAGAGATAGAGCATGCACGTACAATGTCCAATGAACAGTTACTCCTAAGAAGGTGCAGTGAGCGCTTCTCATAATATTTATGTCTCCACCTTTAGCTACGCCTCTCTCTCTCTCTCTCTCCCAACTCTTGCTTGCTATTCTTACGCTTCACACTTAGATGAACCAAGAATAAAGGAAAAATGTATACAACATCATACATATTACCGTGTTAGTTGTGTAACAATTGGAATTTTTTGTTATAACTTTAATATTTAAAGATAGATTCTTGCGCTAAATTTGAGGTAACCCTTTGTTGGACTTTCCTGACAAAGCTAACAAAGATAATTCATTTAGTGATTAAACTTGAACTCTTTGGTAAAGTTACGTGTTGGCAGTGATGGGGAAACTGTTTTGCATCTCTCCCTCACAAAAAGGGTGATATGCTCCCCTTTTTCTGCTCCTCTCCTCAAAAATAGAAGCGGATTTTACTTCCCATCCGCTCCGCCTCATTTCACTTAGTAAAATAACTTTTTTTAGAAATATATAAAGACAAAACAGTTGGAATGTTACAATAATATTTTCTCTAAATTCATAACTTACTTTGTGATCGTTGCTTCGTTTAGTCTGGTAACATGTTTTGCTTCTTTTTATAATGATTCCTTTATGTGCAAGAAGCTAACACCCTTCACTTGCCCCCTCTTAACCCCCTAGCACCCCACCCCCTTTATCCCCCTACCCCCCCACACCCAACGACACCCCCGCCACGCACGCAGGAAGTCATCAGGTTCTCACGCTAAACCT
Source organism: Cancer borealis (assembly GCA_036785275.1). Taxonomy (NCBI): domain Eukaryota; kingdom Metazoa; phylum Arthropoda; class Malacostraca; order Decapoda; family Cancridae; genus Cancer; species Cancer borealis. The sequence goes on along the minus strand of JAXIVD010000663.1, from coordinate 115,154 downwards.
CCCATGTACTCTGCACGGCTTCGTATAATCTCCATGAATATCATTAAAGGTTTTTTGCATCCCTCCATGTTTATTTTTACCAAGCATATTATTAAATTTACCTTGAACAAATATTAGTCAGTTAACTTTTTATTATTTATTTTTTTGCATGGGTATACGTATTGTACATAATGGCGACCATCATATATGCATGCAGGTGAATATTAATATGTGCATAAGGCTCTCCACTTTAAGGCTGTTTTGTTACGCGTGTGTGATTTTCATTATTAAAACGTTCATGTACTTGTCTTGTCTTGTTACTCGTCTTGCTGTCACAACTTCTTTGTTTTTCACCTTCCCTTCTGTCATAATTCATATACTTTTTTTCCATTGCCATGTTCAGCTCCATGATTTATACAAGACCAAGTCATCTTATCATTTTTACAATATCTTACTAAACTTTCACCGTTGAGTATATTTCTCAAACATATGTTTCGTTCGCTTCCAATAGATGTCAGTAATATGTTCAGATTCTCAGACTCACACGTAACAACTTACTGCCTTTATGTCCTCATTAAAAGGGGATAGCCAAGACAAGGTATTTATGGTTCAGGGAGACTTTATTCTCCCTTACCTTTCTGCACCCTTTCTTTCCATAGGAGAAAATGCAGAGGAGGGTCTTCCCAGACTCCTTGTTCCGCCCTTTTTTATCGCCTTTTACGATCTGCAGGGAGTACGGTGGTGGTGTTCCTGCAGCCTCCACCACAGGGATGACGCTATCAGTATCAATAAAAACGTTTTGAGTCCTTTGAGTATTTGAATATAGCTAATTATATTATACATGTATTCAAATCAATTTCATAACGTGAACAAATGTAAAATGTAAAAGAAATCTTTGAAACTATGTATGTGTATTTCAGTTTACAAGGAATTGTAATGTGTAGTTTCGGTAACTTACATTTTTGGGGACCTTGTCACGCTTTAAGGCAACATTACATAAGTTACGTGGTACAGAAACATTTTATTTGTAAGCTTCTATAACAAGGGATAGTAAAAATAATATTCATTGTGGAAAGTCGTGACAATACTGAAAGATTAACAACCGCAGTAAAAGCATTGAAACATAATTAGACATTTTGACAGATATCGCAATATAACAACAAGATTATAATGGCGTAAAGGAACATACATGTTTGATTATAAGGAACATCCACAAAAGGTACCATGTAAGTCCTTGTCCGTGTGTGAAGAATTACAAAGAGTCGCCATTATCTTCGCCCATTCGATTTACGTTGCCTTCTACCGGCAAACATGTGATATGAATCAATAATATTTGACTACTTATCTCATATCAAACGACTTGTATAATATTCATAGACAGCAAGAGAGTTCGGAGACCGCAAACCATCATCCAAGCGCCTCAGTGGTGCAGTGGTTAGCATGTCTGACTTCGAATCCGCTGGCCCGAACTCGCTACGCGTAGCTATAGCGTGTGTCCCACTTTACTAAACCATCATTCAAGGCTGAACAATCTACTGAACCAAAAGTTCTCTTCTCCAGATCACTAAATCTTATAAATTGTTTACAATTTCGTGGCCAACTTTTTGTAAACTTTTCATAAAAATTCACACACAACTGTCTACTTAATTTTTCTAATAAACAAACAAGCAAGCAAACAAACAATCTGAACCAAAAAACAATACCTTCTTGGTTAATGTAATTTGGAGTTTCAGCAGACCCTCATTTTCACGGCAGGATTGTTTGATATATATATATATATATATATATATATATATATATATATATATATATATATATATATATATATATATATATAATATATATATATATATATTATATATATATATATATATATATATATATATAATATATATATATATATATATATATAGACATTTCCTGATTTCGTATATTATAAGGGTTACGGTTGCTGAGTGGTCAGAACGGGCTCTCCACCACACATTCAGGCTGGATGTTTGAGTTTAGGCCTGTTTTTATTCCTAGTTTTTTTTATTGTTTTGTCCCTTTTTTGTTGTTTTGTTGTTAATGGCATGGTGGTATTTTTTCAGCTTTCAATATAGTGGTCATTTTGGCGCCAGTCTGAAATAGTTGTATACTCAAAGATAGGGAAGGTTGTCTTGCAAACCCTCTCCACACTTTTTACTTATCATTACAAGAGCCTACCGTCTGCTGGTTAATAGGACGTGTGTTTTTTCCCTACTGGCTTGAGATGGAGTCTCGTATCTCGTGTGTAACAAGCCATTCGTCTGCCATTATTCCTCTTCTACATCTTTACTATCCCTCCTCCTCCTCCTCCTCCTCCTCCTCCTCCTCCTCCTCCTCCTCCTCCTCCTCCTCCTCCTCCTCCTCCTCCTCCTTCTGCACCGAATCGGCCAATAATATCCACCACTTCCCCATCGCTCGTAACGCAAGTCAGTCTCTGTCAGCTCTCAGCGTCCGGTTCTTCACCTTATCGGGACTCCCTCCGTCTGCCGAGCGTAGAGTCTGATGGACTGATAGAGTAGCCCTTCCTCGGACACCAGGATCAGCGTTGTCAAGTCCTTCAGATACCTATGCGAGAGCAGTGTCTGGCATTTCCAGTTTCTTCTCAAGGATGAGACAAAAAATTGTGTTTTTGGTCTTCCGGTTCAGATTGAGTGTTCGTGATGTTCTCGTGTGTCTAGTAGTCAAAACACAAGACTCGTGGTTCATATTTAATGATTCGTAATTTTAGAGTAATTATCAGATATGTGATCTATTCCCTTGTATCAGGCGGGCATCTCCGTGGAGGTTAATATATTCTGATCCCAACCTGTGCCTTGAGGAGGCTTACAACATTTTTTGTTTCATCCCTGTTTTACCACAAGCAACATAAGCCTCACCAGCACTGGATGTGATCCGAGACACACACACACACACACACACACACACACACACACACACACACACACACACACACACACACACACACACACACACACACACACACACACACACACACACACACACACACACACACACACACATGGCGTGTACAAAACATAGAGAAATAAGTGCACTTACCATAACATTTTTTCATACAACACGTCTTCAATACAATCTTACACACCTTTTCATTATTTATACATAACCTGATCACACGACAAATAGAAAATATCGCATCATACCACAAAAACAACCAATACAAGTAAAAAATCAGATGATAACCACAAACGAACTACTTAACCACAACATAACACGAGTGAATCCCAAAACCTCACAACTCACGAAGTAGAAACAACACCACAGAGGGAATAAAAGAGTCACCTTAAGTCCTCCTTCCACAGTGTTGTAACGCGTAGGACCTCCAATCCACGCTGAAAGTGATTGCAATCTACTACAAGGCATTTCTCTCTGAACTAAATCCACCTCTTCCATGTTACGGTCTATCCCCTTGATGGCATCGACTCTTAGCTGCACTATAAACTGGCCTAACCGAGGACGAGGGGCGCGAGGTGATGCTGGGAGAGATTGAATTCAGTGATTGACTCTGGAGGCGCCGGGAACTGAGGGAATTGTGTTGTTCTACAGAGGCGCGGAAGTGTTCTGGTTATAGTGTGAAGTCGAGGGAGAGAATGAGAGAGAGAGAGAGAGAGAGAGAGAGAGAGAGAGAGAGAGAGAGAGAGAGAGAGAGAGAGAGAGAGAGAGAGAGAGAGAGAGAGAGAGAGAGAGAGAGAGAGAGAGAGTGTGAGAGAGTGAGACAGAGACAGACAGACAGACAGACAAAGGGAGAGATATTTGGACCCAAAACACGTTCTATATTTCCAAGAACTTCAGAAAGAGGAAAAGCATGGAGAAAAGAGAGAGAGAGAAAAAAAAAAAGAGAGAAAGAAAGAAGGAAAGAAAAAGCAACCTACGAATATAGACCAGATCATACTCTACATATACTACATCCCAAGACATAAACATCTTCCCCCTCCCCTCCACCCTACTCCCCCTATCCCCGCCCCCACAAGCCACCCCCTTCACTGAACTGGTGCACTTTACCTGAACGTTCGCCCAAACATTACCATAAAACAAACGTGGCTCTCGACACATCCTACAATTATCGACGAAACTAATACAAGTTAGACGCGGGAAAACTAGTCCTGGGAGGAAGGCGCTCGTTCGCTGCTCTTAATTGTTGGTTCAGGAATAATCTCCGAGGTGTTTCCGACGTAAGTGAGGTGCTGGAGCCTTCATGCACGGCGAGATGGCATTAAGATACCCTGGGGTCATATATCAAGGCCGCGGCACTGCTCCAGAAGGGGAAGAGGAAGAGGAAGAGCAGGAAGTGAAAGGGGAAGAGGAAGAGGAAGTTTGCGCTGTGTCGATATTGCGAGTCTTAACTTTTGTCTGAATACCACATAGATGAAAAGTGGATGTCTGTATTGTTGTTATTATTATTACTAGTAGTTGTAGTAGTAGTAGTAGTAGTAGTAGTAGTAGTAGTAGTAGTAGTAGTAGTAGTAGTAGTAGTAGTAGTAGTATCACCAGTAGTAGTAGTGGTGATAGTAACAGTAGTATTAATTGCAGTAGTAATAGCAATGGTATCACATCGTTCAATGCTCTTAATGATACAATAAGATATCACAGCCTCTCCCTTACAAGAATTGCTTCAATGTTAATGATACCAATTGAAGCAACACTTAGAGGCAATGACAGGATTCCTCCACCATTTAATTTCAAGCTCTAGCTGCAGGAAGATAATCATGATCAGCAATGACCGCATGAGATGAAGATCGCTCCAGGATAACAGAACATTTACACTAACATTTACTGAGGCACAAAGAACATAATTGTACCTTAAATAAGAAAACACTTGCAAGTCAATCTCCACCGTAGGGACGTCTTGTCTCTCTTATCTGAAGATCGCCGACATCAGTGATCCTGGGGAGTAAGAAGGGACTTTGCATCTTGAGTAGAGAAGAAATAGAGCTCTCAAGCAGCGCCTGTCAGCCTGAATGTAACGAGAACTTTTGATGGAAGGGAGGGAGGGGTCGGAGGGGTAAAAGAAGAGGTGGGGAGGAGATAAAGTCCCCCCTTCCTCCCTTTTAAGGAAGCCTTCAATCTATGCTGTAACTCTCCCTGCCAACGATAAACTTACATGAGGTATCCTGCCGTGTACCCTCCTGCCTGTCGCCTCCTCACTGTAACCTTATCTCTATTTCCCATCACTGCTTATAATTTCCAGCTATGAGAGTGCCTCTTAGCATACTTACTAGAACGAGGCGCCAGGCTTCTCAGGTTTCAGGTGTGCTATCAGGTGCGTCCATCATGCGAAAGAATAAAAATGAGAATATTAATAAACTTGATGGCTGCGAATGATGGTGGAGGTGAAGGGGAGATAAAGGAGAGGAGTGAGAGGCATGAAGTGTGGATAAAGAGAAGGGTAAATTAGACTGAAGGAAGCTACATGGGTGGGAAAGAGAGAAAAAGAGAGAAAGAGAGAGAGAGAGAGAGAGAGAGAGAGAGAGAGAGAGAGAGAGAGAGAGAGAGAGAGAGAGAGAGAGAGAGAGAGAGAGAGAGAGAGAGAGAGAGAGAGAGAGAGAGAGAGAGAGAGTAGAATATTACAAGCCAAGAAAGTATATATGTAGCAGTAAGAAACGCACGATGTGATGTGGCAAATCAGAGCATGACAAATCTGAATGGGTTGGCGAAGGTATGAAATTTGAGGGCGTGAAAGGGTATGGGCGTGGGAGGGTGTGGTGTGTTGGGATATGGGTCGATGGGATGTGAGGGCGGAGTCTGTGGGCGTAGTGTGGATGGCTGCAAGAAAGGAGAAGGTCAGGTGGGTATGGATCAGTGTTACCAGCGGGAAAAACAAAATCGTACCATTATCAACGCTCAAAAAAGTATCCATTACTGTTTTTCATAAGATATACTTTATAATGAAGAAATTACTAAACATAATGAAATTCTTGATAATCATAATTGAATTTTAGACAACATCTTACGCCTGGCATGGACGCCCTGCGGTTCTCTCCTTAAGAATTACCAATGAAACAAACAAAGATATTTCGTCAAGAAACCAATATTGTCTGGAATGCCAGACTGTGTATGGCCTCCACGTCATTGTCTTTTATCTATTGTCTGAAGAAGAAAAAAAAATACAGGGCCCGTCTATAACATTATAGTCTATCAACGTATGGTTGTTTATTTATTAATAATAAAAAATAGTTGTTCACTTATTCGCCAATATATGCGAATCAGAAAAAGCTCCGTGTGGCCAATAATGTGAACCAACCGACATACTGTGTAGGGCCGAAAAAGTAGACCAGTCCATTTTCCGGCCATTACTGAGCATGTTTTGTGTTTTGTTCTGAGTCTTCGTGCCATGAAAACAGCCCTAATATTGCCTCATCGATTATCCCTAATAATTTAAGGTTAGTAAAACAATTATGTCAATTTCATGTCATTAAGTCTATCGTCATAAAAGCATACCGGTACTGGCAAAAAGTATACAAATGATACTTTCATACCGTCACTGAGAACTCTGATATGGATACAAGGCAGGTAGATGTAAGTAGGAGGTGAGGGGGAGGCGCGAAATCTTTGTGGGTATGGGCGAGTGTGCTGGACGGTGAGTGACAAAGAAATCCAATCAGAGCAGCTTTTTGTCCCGTGTTATGAAGGCCTCTGGGGGGGGGGAGAGGCAAGGGCACAGTAGGGCGGAGACTCGGCAGGTGAAGGGAGGGGAGAGTAAAGGAGGGGGATAAGGGGGAATAGGCAAGGGGAGAAGAGGGAGGAGCGTGGAGCCTGGAAGGTGACAACAGAAGCCTCAATTAGTTGTTTTTGCGTGTATATTTTTCAAACGTCTTTATAATAATTATGTTTTATAACAAATGGCCTTCAGCTTAATCGTTGCTTTAGGCTGTGTTTGATTTATGTCCTTTTTTTTCCTCTCTCTCTTTTTTTCTTTTTTTTCCTTGCTTCATTGTGCTGTTTCGCCTTGTGAGCATATACGAAAAAAAAATAAAAGAAACACGACATAACCTGAGCGCGTTTTGCGTTGGTGTAATTATTAGATTCTAGTCCACATGATCCTGAAGGTTGCACTTTTCCTTCTTCCCTGCCTCCCCTCACCCCTCCCTCACTCCTACCCTCTCACCACTCATTTCTTCAGCAACAACCAACTTCAGCCCTCCATGTTCTCCTCCACCCTCTCCCTCCACTTAACAATCCCCGCGGCGCCTGTGTGACGTGGGAGAAGAACATTGTTTTCAACGCTAAAAACACGAGAGAAAAAAATAGTCTTTCATCCACCATTAATGCCAAGAGTCGCGAAGATTGTGGCCGCGGCGACGAAATGTGTCCATCGACGGGAAGGGATGAAGAGATAACTCAAGATACGAACGATACGTGTGTGAAGCAGCGAAGGATGTTGAAAGATAGATAGATAGACAGATAGAGAGAGAGAGAGAAAGAGAGAGAGAGAGAGAGAGAGAGATAGATAGAGAGAGAGAGAGAGAGAGAGAGAGAGAGAGAGAGAGAGAGAGAGAGAGAGAGAGAGAGAGAGAGAGAGAGAGAGAGACAGTTAAACAGACCAATAAACAAAAAGTGCCAGTATAACAGATAGACTTCGTGTTAGATATGAACAATAGATTTAAACCAAAGAATGAAGACATTTGGCGAGGACAAGAGAATCAACAAGTGAGTTTAAAATGTGACAAAAGTGCTATAAAAATCCCTCGGCATCTCGTGAAGCTGCATGAATTATGTAAAATCAACTCCACATTATTGAAGAAACCAAGACTTCATGCAGCTATTTTTGGGGTGTGAATAGATAATCGTGGACTGCTGTGCCTGTGTGTGTGTGTGTGTGTGTGTGTGTGTGTGTGTGTGTGTGTGTGTGTGTGTGTGTGTGTGTGTGTGTGTGTGTGTGTGTGTGTGCGTGTGTGTGTGTGTGTGTGTGTGTGTAAAAAAAAAAGAGGAAAATACAGACGAACAGACAGCCTGACAGAGACACAAAAGCAAATAATATATACAGAGATGAAACAAACCATGAGATGGGGTCAACCAAGCGACCTTACAATTGAGCCGCAAGATGGTCTGTCGATAATTTCCTTGTGTTGCTTCACCTATGTTTACCTGACCCTCGAGTAACCTGTTTCTGACCTCACTTCTTAAGGAAAGGTGTGGAAAATTATAAGTATGTATTCTCCTCCTACTTTTCCTCCTCCTCCTCCTTCTCTGTGTCCTTATCTTGTTGCTTCTTCTCTTCCTTTTCCTCCTACTCCTTTTCTTCATCTTACTTTTCCTTCTTATTTTACTCCTCCTACTCTTGTTCAACCTCTACCTTATCATCGTTATCAGTGTCGTTGTCCTCTTCCTTGCTCCTATCGTCGTCGTCCTCCTCCTCCTCCTTCTCCTCTTCCTCCTCCTCCTCTTCTTCTTCCTCCTCCACATCTATTCCTCTCCCTAGTAAATCACCTTTACCTTTACGAACGTTTTCACATTTATGTTTTCTTATTCGCAAACTTGAGGAGAAATAAAGATGAAAAAATATATTTACATGTAAGAATTTTTGATAAAGGTTATAAAATTGCTGGCGAGTGAAGGGAGTGGCATTTGGTTAAGGGACTTAGGGAGAGAATCAAGGTGTTTATGAAGTTCCCGAAGAAAAGAATTAAGGTATTATGAAGGTATTGAAAGATGTAAAGGAAAATAGGGAGAGATTCTGAAAGGAGAAAGGATGAGAGACTAACGTGTTGCGCAAGTAAAAAGAACATAAAAGTACAAAAAAATATATATATACATAAAAAATAAAGAATGTAAAAGGGATGGAAAGTTTTTTTTAACGCCAGAGTAGTTGAGTAGCGAATGAGTAACGTGAAGGAATGGAGGTACGGGAGGAGGAAGCCTAATGGTAGTTTTACGGTCTTTCTGACAAGGAGATCGACTGCTGAACATATGTAAAATCCTTCCTTGGCCGGTCAGGCATTGTGTAGGTAAGCAGCGGCCACCCATCCGCTTGCTCACTCTGTCTTATCTCCACAAAATCACTGATGGGCCACTCCTCCTCTAGCCCCTTCCCTTCTCTTTGGGTCGTCCCCGTTAGTGCTGGTAGGAACACGTGTATGGGACATATTCTCGCTTCTGACTAGTTCATAGGTAGACAAGAGCCCCCGTTTTGCTATATGTTCAGCCTACCTCATGGTCACGCTGGCTGGACCACCTGGCTAACGGTTGATTACTTTTCAACAGAGTACAGACGGTTTTTCTAACCCACACTAAGGACTTTAATGAGACTTTTGTATTTGTAAACCATTATTAGACACATAGAGTTGCTATTTTTAGGTGGCTTAGGTTAGTATTTTGTAATTTAAACTCTTCAAATTTATTTCGAAATCCTAAAGGTGCTCCAATTGTCCACTGTGGGAAGTACTAACATTAATGATGATTGCTTTGCCCCAGAAAACTGTATGAAAATTAACAGGCATCGTAAATATCTCGTTTAACGAAAGAAAAACTGTCTACCAAATAGTCTACACTCATCTTGTTATGTGTTAAGTGTGTTTACAGAATATGTGAGGCTGAAAACTCCTGTTTGTTTACCTTTCCTCACTTGTTGAATCTAGACCTTCATTCAGTAATACCAGGGCAAGATTGTCAAGATTACTCCGATAGTTTCAAGCTTTATGCAGATTGTTCAACAGTCTGGTCAATTGAGAATGGAGCTCCCGCTGTTTGGTAGGCACAGACTGGTTTAATATCCCTGAAGCTCGTTCGTAATTTTCTTGAGCGAGAGAAAAAAAGGTTGCAATCAAATATAGTGATTGTTTTCAGATGAGCAAAGAAGGGCGTAACCCATCACTCCATTTCCCATTTACGAAAGATAATCTATTATTGTTTTTAATTTGTTTGCAACGTTGATATCATCATTAGTCTTAGAATCTTCTTTCATAATACTAAAAATCACAATTCTCAATATAGAAATGTTCTGCTTCTTTTGATGTTTCCTATATAGTGATGAATTTAACATTCCATTGTGAGTGGTTGGTAGTGGTGTACTGAAAACTCGTTCATTTACAAAGGCATACCTGCACCTGACACAGGGACCACTTTCGGGTTTTCCCACTCTGTTAAAATAATAAGAAATAAAATACCGTAACTCAAGATTCAAAGGCGGTGTTCAGTTCCCGCCTTGAGGAACCTGACACCCTGAGGAGGTAGATTGCCGCACGCTGGATGCCTCGCCGCTGAATAAAAGGAAGAATCCTCTGGACACTTGTTGGAAGGAGACAACGGACATCTTACAACCTCCCGTGGACAGAAGCTTCGCGGGATATCATTACACCAGATAGCCAGCGTCAGGCATTAAAGTACAGCCCGGGAGTAGATTTTTTGTATTTCTCTTAAAATTGCACCACCAAGTTATCTGATGGTGGGCCGGGAGGCTGCGGTGTAGGGTGTGTTGTGGGATGCTTCAGTCATGGCGATGAAGGTGCTGTATTCCTTATAGAACATGTTTTCTATTGTTCTTAATTGATTAACAAATCCATAGGCACGACGCACTCTGGTTAATCGAAATAAGGAATGTCATTAAGGACCATTGAAATTATAAAATTGCATAATCTCTCACTTATCGATTACAGATCTACTGAATAAAACATAAGCATCCTTTTTGGGACCCTGAATTGCCATTAAACTGCACACTATTTGGGTCTATTCGATTTTTTACTGAATACTTTAAGAGAGATTAAATCGTGGCCTGGAGGTGCCGCACCCCATTGTGGAGTTTAATGAGCGCCAGGGTGTGAACAGGAGGGTCAGAGCGGAGGGTCAGGGCCACTTGATGCCTCCCGGGCGTGTCCAGCGTCCAGCCGCCACCTCCGATTTGAATAGAGTCTTATAACTGTTAGCGTCTCTGTATCCCTAAATAGTTTTTTCCTAAGTTTGGTTACATAATTTCTGTTGGCGTTTGTGTGAATCCTGAAGGAACACATAAAGTCTGGTATGTACGAGCTTGGCCCTTTCATCATAGGGTCCCGCAAGCACAGAGCAAATTAAATGGACATAAAGATAACTAAAAATATGTACAAATAGACAAATAACTATCATGAAGCAGCCGCCACCTCATACAGGACGGTGCCACTGAAGCAGCTCCTATAATTTCCTTTATTAGAACACGTCGCTGCACCACCATAACCCCTTCGCGACCTTAATTATTTCGGAAAACAAACAGTAGCTTGAGGCTTTTAGAGGTAAGTGGACGGGCGCCCTGCCAGTACATCCACTACTGCTTAGGGGGGATGCTGCTGAAGCCTTAAGAGAGATTATTTTCCTGTAGTCCCCTCAAGCGTGAGGAAATATGGCATTAATATACTCTTATTAACCATTAGTCATGTGGATAAAGTAGCTGGTGATTTGCTTCGTGGTTCCGCGTGGCTGCCTTGCTATATAAGGATAGACTGGCAGATTTATGGGAGGGTGTCACTAATTTTCTAACGGGGAGCCAGTCAATGTCCTGTGTGTGTGTGTGTGTGTGTGTGTGTGTGTGTGTGTGTGTGTGTGTGTGTGTGTGTGTGTGCGTGTGCGTGTGCGTGTACGTTGACGAAATTAAGTGAGCGTGTGAAGGCATGTGTCTGTCTGTGTCTGCAGCTGTAACTACTATTGGATGGCCCGGGAGATATTACTGTGTCTGTCTGTCTGTCTGTCTGGGGTTTTTGCTCTCTCTCAACCTTTTTTTTTACCAGCAAAATTGAATTTTATTTTCCATGGCATTATACATCAGTATCTTGCGTCTCGTATGTCTTGGAGAAGTACCCCTGGAATTCATGCAACAGGTGTCTTCTCGCGGCAACATTTCACCTCCACACCTCACGTCAATATAAACCTAACCCTTACTTCCACCAATTACGGGCTGGAACACATTTCTTCCTTCTCTTCACACAGCGCTCAGTGGAACTCCAACCCACAAACTATTTTTTTTTCGTTTCCCACCTGCTTATAGTCAGTCACCTCTCCCTCCACCTTTACCTTGTTTCCACCTGCCTTACTGCCTCCCTTGGGCTCCCGCCTCGAATCCTTTCCATTGAACTAGTAATCTACATTCCCATCCTCCTAATAGAATCCTCAAGAACGTCTCAATCAATGTAAAGCTGTATCCTCCACTAACCTAGCCACATCTCACTCCACCCCCACCATGAGCCTCCATTCAGATTGCCTCCACCCCCGCTCAGTCCCCCTTCCATCCGCCCCACTGCCCGCTATACGCCACACGACTAAAGGTCAAGCTGCCCTCTATCATCAACATACTTCAGAACACCTGCCTTTTCCACCAACGTACGTCTTACCTGTGCCGCATCATACTATCCTGGAACCCTAAACTGTACTCCTGTCAGGGGAAATTGGATTACGTTTGCGAGTTTAATAAAAGTTGCAATGGTAAGTGATAAATAACGTACTTCTCGGAAAGTATCTTAATTAACAGGTAGTTAATGGCGTAGGAAATTTATAGTCATCATTAATCACCACTCGGGAGGGAGTCGTATTATTGTGAACAAAACGACCTGTCTTTACGCGGTCATAGCCTGGTAGGGCGTAGTGGTGGCGACGCCCTCCTGCCGAAGCACCGCTGCATCCAGCACCAACACCAACGGCCCACAGCGGTGCCTTAGTGACTCCGCTGCCTTGAACCTTCAGTAAATCAAGACTGTGATTGATATTCGGAAGTGTACTAAGAATACATTAATACAGATTAGTTATTTATTACTAGCATGAAGTAACGTGTGATGTATAGCTTCATACAAACATTCATTCTAAATGCAAATATTATCACAAAATATCTGACGTGTAAAAATGTTAAATACAATCTTTGCACTCAGAGTAAAAAATATTCCCTTGAAAGAAATAAGAAAACAAAACACTACATTATCACACGTAGATATGCAATAAGGCTGAAATTGGCTTGAAAACCAGACACCAACGACTCACAGACAGCGCAATAAAATGCCGATGGGAGAGGAAAAAAACAGGTAATAAAAGACAGGAGACCACATCATGATCCCTAATGACCCATATACACGGCGCGGGGGACAGCGATGCCCTTTTTTTGCTCAAGCCGTTTTTCCCACCTTTGGTCACTTTGTGTTGAGGTAATTGTCGCTGACCAAAATTACACGTCCTTTCAAGTGTGACATGTGACGCCTGTTGCTATTGTTTTGCTTCCTTCACTGTCTTTAAACACTCTTTTTAATCTTGTTTTTTTTGTCTCCTCTCTTTGCAGGTTAAGAGGCTCACCGCAAGACGACCAGACGACCGCGCCCCTCAAGGTAGTGTTTCCTAGCCACTTTTTTTTTGTTTTTTTGTTGCCTATTTCTTTTTTCTAACTCTCTGGGCACCCCACTTAGTTGGATCATTAGTCTTTTGATCCTCCTCGGCTACACATACAGTGAGGTGCACAGTAGGAGTGGAGGTGATGGTAGTTGTTGTTGTAGCAGCAGCAGTAATAGTAGTAGTAGTAGTAGTAGTAGTAGTAGTAGTAGTAGTAGTAGTAGTAATAGTAGTAGTAGTAGTAGTAGTAGTAGTAGTAGTAGTAGTAGTAGTAGTAGTAGTAGCGTCATAAGTAGTAGTAAAGCAATAAGTTATTCATTATAATAAAAACAACAACATCTACTACTACTACTACTACTACTACTACTACTACGACTACTACTATTACTACTACTACTACTACTACTACTACTACTACTACTACTACTACTACTACTACTACTACTACTACTACTACTACTACTACTTCATCTTCTTCCTCCTTTAGTATTACTGCAATTTCTGTTGTTGTTACTGCTGCCGCTACAATTGCTAATACAACTACTAATCATATCGAAAGGTAGTTGTTATCAGATTAATGTCATTTATCATTGTCTAGGTAGGTTTATGTGCGCTGGAGGGGAGAGAGAGGGGCGTATGTGGCAGTGAGGCAACACTCAGAGGAGAAGTTTCTGAGTGATAGAAGGGAAGCTAAAACAATAGAAGAACTAGTAATAAGAGAGTGAGAAGAAGGGAAGAGGAAGAAAGGAAGACTAGATGGAAGGGTGATAAAGAATGGTCCAGAGAAAAGGAGAGAGGGAGAGAATGTGGAGCAGAAGGAGGGAGAGCAAGAGGTGGTAACGGTGATGGTTGTCATGGGGTAGGAGGTGGTGGTAGTGGTGGTTAAGGGAGCGGTGGTAGTAGTAGTAGTAGTAGTAGTAGTAGTAGTAGTAGTAGTAGTAGCAATAGTAGTAGTAGTAGTAGTAGTAGTAGTAGTAGTAGTAGTAGTAGTAATAGTAGTAGTAGTAGTAGTAGTAGTAGTAGTAGTAGTAGTAGCGAGGATGTCTGTGCTAAGATATTGAGGGATATTATCAGAGGACTGGTGTGGCTCAGGGACAGTGTCTCTTACACTTTACAACTCTCCATCACGCTCAAGGCTGACGGTAACTGCTGTGCCAAGGTGTGGTGGTGGTGGTGGTGGTGGTACACGGGAGTTTGTACTGCAGGGATTGTACTGTTGAGGCAAGAGTATATACTTAGTGTGACTGTGACTACGGTGATGGTAGTGGTAAATGTAGCGTTGACAGCGGTAGAGGTAATGATAGTAGTAACTCTAGTTGTGCTATGATAGTAGTAGTAGTAGTAGTAGTAGTAGTAGTAGTAGTAGTAGTAGTAGTAGTAGTAGTAGTAGTAGTAGTAGTAGTGGTAGTAGTAGTAGTAGTAGTAGTAGTAGTAGTTGTTGTTGTTGTTGTTGTTGTTTTTGTTGTTGTTTCTGTTTTTGTTCTTGTATGATCCGCACAAGTAACAGCAGCAACAGCAGTAACAGCACCACCAGCACAGCAACACTTCAGCACTCTTTCTTTCTCTCTCCCTTCCTCTTACTCTTCATTACCTTCGCCTCTCCCACGGCCTCCTCGCCTGAACGCCTCCGTCTCCCAGTCCACCCTATCACATATAACAAGTATAATATAACCTACAAATTATTTATAACCCTGATGCTGTAAAATATTAATGCTATTACCCGCTTAGACATGCCTCGCACAGTGTGTAAATAAGTTAAACAAAAAAGTGTAGTTGCATTATCAACAAAGTATACGTAAGCATTTTCTCCAAACACTTACCTGGGGCAGTGATGGAGCTTAAAAGTATTGTGTCTGTTCATCTAGATATTTAAAGTGTATTATGACCTCTTGCACCAGGGAAAAATAATTACATATGTCTGAGCTGTAGGAGAGGTAAACACACAGGAGTTGAATGCAAGATAAGGAAGAATGATGGAAGAATAGATACACGAAGGGAAGAGAAGGCAAGGGAAGGTAAAGGAAAGCGAGCACATAGAAAACGACACCAAGGAGGAAGGACATGGAAAAGATGTTCATTGCGAGGAAGTAACACTAGATCTTTGTTCTTGGCAGACATGAACAATAGAATAGTAACCTTCTCTTTAAACACCATCTTTGGATAAAATTAACTTTACTAATCAGGGTACACACTACTTCATTGGATATTATATGTATGAACTGATGCACAGATGATGAGAAATATCTAATGTGAGGTTAGTACAGAGATGAGTACCGAAGAAGGTAGTGGCGCAACATTAATGGTTAAACTTAAAGCTAATACAGTGCATCAGCGACTGAACAAAGGATACATACTAAGTAATTACGCTGAATAACTGAAGATCGTGTTGACAAAATTAAACAACTCGTCCTTCTGATAACTAATGGAACACAGGTCCTGAAAAAACAAGTACTTACTTTACATGCTAGACTTACACCATCATAAACAAGGATCCTTCGACACTATTGTCCTTCACATTACATCGTTTTTTTAGCATATCATTGGAGGTGATTGGAAATACGCTTTTCGCACCCTGGGAATGACAGGACCATCTGTCGCCGGTGCAATAGCTAGAAAACTTTTGATTGAAGACACTTTTGGGCAATACACCCACGGAGCCGCGTGATACAATAGCCGCTCTAGTGAGGAAAATGAACCTCGGGCACCTGCCACTACTTTGAGGCCAGAACAGCCTGCTGACTCATCCTGCTGGAAAAGATGCCTGGCTGTTTCTCCTTAAAGGTAAAGGAAGTCTTCATAAGAATAACCAAAAATGCAAATCCATCATTGAGATGGAGAGAAAGTCAACAAGGTGAAGAAAGACTTCCATATGTATCCTTATTAGTAGGATGGTTGTGAAGCTGCCACCTAGGCCGTGATATCAATATTAAAGACCATGAGTGGCGTGTAGTCGTGTATTACAATTTTTCGTACTAATTTGAGGCTTTCTTATCGCTTAAGTTTCTTTTATCATCTTTGTTTTATTTCTTATATGTATCAGTATTCCTTGGATCGTCTGAACGTAAATGGTCATTCCTTACAGTTGTGTTTTTCTGTTCACATCTTCATTGTACTTTTGACCATGTGGCGTTCTTTCGGCCTTCAATTCCCTGCGGCAGGAATGCTGGTGTGTAGCATTATGTCTCCTCTGATTGAGTGACCTTGGGGCTGTACTTTCCATCAAATAGTTCTGGAGGTCATTGTTGCCCTTCCCTCCTTCCCTCTGTGTTGGGTGAATTACGAGGTTATTGTTATAGAACCTTGTACCATATAATCCCAATGATAAAAAGGCCATTCAGTTTTGCTTGTAATGACGCTGGTGAGGGACAGATGGCACAGTAGTTTCTCCAGTTTGTAAATGTTGAGGATCTGATGCTGGTACATATGCAGAATGTTGCTGGTTTCACAGTGCATTGATTGTCTTATTTGCTGTATTTTCTGAGAACCAGATTTTAGCTCAGAAAACTTCTCCATAATTTCTTCCTTTTAGGTGTTCTTCACTCTGGCTTTTGTCAAATAATTTAGTTAATGGATGCGAGGTAAGTACACGCTCCACCTCCTACCACCCACTGTCTAATTATACCAGAATTGTTTGCTCGGAAACTTTAGATCTCAATCCTACGAGATATATTTTCCTGTTGTGATCCGTTGAAGTATTTGGCAGCATTTTCTTCCCTGCTGAAATTTACCTTCTCAGTGTTATACAATTCCTAGTGCATGAAATGTTATGCAGTACAACAAAGCCGTAGAAAAGCCGTAGAAAAAGTCCTTTTAAAATGTCTTATGAGTTAGTTTCTCTGCCTTAGTAGTTAGTATTATCCCTCACCTAGAGAGGGTTATGAAGCATTTGTACCACAGTGGCCTTCACTCTAATTGATGAGGATCTGCTTGTTATCCTGCATGCTGAGGGTCCTTGGTTCTGAGTGGCCAAGTTTTTTTTTTTATTCAGTGGGTGGGTGGCTCATGAAGCAACGAGTCTGTGGTGGAAGAAGAATGTTTTTGTTCGTTACTAAAATATTATAATGCGGCATATATGTGCTAGCCACGTCCAGCTGCTTTACCTTTTAAGTCTTGACAGTGACTTACATACTTTGTCATCTTATGAACTGCTATTTTTTGTATCACTGAATTGTTTGGTCGTCATTTTTCCAGCATCCTTCCGCTTAATGCATGGAAGTATGCCAGACATCTTGCTTGTGTGTGTGTGTGTGTGTGTGTGTGTGTGTGTGTGTGTGTGTGTGTGTGTGTGTGTGTGTGTGTGTGTGTGTGTGTGTGTGTGTGTGTGTGTGTGTGTGTGTGTGTGTGTGTGTGTGTGTGTGTGTGTGTGTGCGCGCGCGCGTGCGTGCGTGCGTGCGTGCGTGCGTGCGTGGGTGGGTGGGTGGGTGGGTGGGTGGGTGGGTGGGTGTGTGTGTGTGTGTGTGTGTGTGCGTGTGTGTGTGTGTGTGTTTCAGCTTGTGCGCGCTTGCGTGCTTACTTACCTGCCTACCTGTCTAATTGCGAGCGTGTGTTCGTGCATGTGAGTGTGTATTCATGCATTTTTTTGTGTGTGGTTGTGGCGGCGCTTCATGCAGTGAGGTGACCTTTGTGGCGAGGATTATAATTATGAAGTAGTGTTGAGAATTACAGACGTGGTAGTGGTGGTGGTGGAGGTGGTGGTGGTGGCATGATGGCCGTGCTGGCGTTGATTTTCTTTTCTTTTCTTATCAAGATCTTAGTATGTTCCTATTTTGGTTTTGGGTCACTCTGGAGGTGTAGGAATGTGTGTATTGTTACTTTTAAACACTCCAGATGCTTGACTTACCAAAGTATCAAAGTTAGAGTGAATTATAGTGATGACCTATTAGTGATTTTAGAACGATTTACGATGTATAAAAAAGAAAGTCTAACAGATCGTGATAGTTGTTTTGAATTCCCCGCTTCTATCTCTGTCTGTTAATAGATACAGTAGTGTGGCGCTGGTGTGGCTATTAGCAGTGGTGTGTCATTAATTTAAGCTGTGATAGGGATGTTGGTGCTACTGGTGATGGTTGTTGTGATAAGTATTGATGATGGTGGTGATGGTAGTGGTGGTGGTGGTAGTGGTAGTGGTGGTGGTGGTAGTGGTAGTGGTGGTGGTGGTAGTGGTAGTGGTGGTGGTGATGATGGTGGTGGTGGTACTGCTGCTGCTGTTGTTGTTGTTATCATTTTTGTTGTCGTTGCGATGGTAGTGATAGCGGTGTTGTTGTTATTGTTAGTAGTAGTGGTGGTGGTGGTGACGGTGGTGGCGTGGTCTGTTGTTTACAGTGTCTGGCAGGGCGGGGTGTCAGGCCGGCGGGGCTAAGGTGCGTGATTGACCCGATGAGCTACATTGATGAGATACACACATCTGGATGATGCGATGATGCACCGTGACCACGCAATTACATTCCAAGAAAACAGTAACTGATACCAGGCCGACCCAGGTGCCTCCATACCCATTTGGCAAAAAAAAGAATTAGCCAAGTTATTTCATTTATTCCACGAACTAAAACTGTATATTGGACAAGAATGTCTGCACTTTATTTCTCCGCAAGTGTCGGAACACACTGTCACGATTCTTAATATTATTTCCTTAATTTTTTCCTCCTAGTGTGTATACCTAATTGCAGGGAATTTCCTCTGGTGTGCAGTATTGATAACTTTCCAGACCAAGTGAGGTTCCTCCCTCACTAATCACGGCACACACTTGCTTATCGGTCTCGCTTGGTAGACCTTGTTTTTTGCCTCCATGTCTGAGCTGAACCTCTGAGTGTTAAACATTTGCACTCGCTAATAAGTTTTGTGGGTACACGTCTGCTCAAGGATGAAATGATTTGTATTTTCTGGAGTGCGAGTTTATGCATACTTAAGGAATTATTTAAACGCCCTGAGAGTCTTTCATCAGAGGATTTTATTTCAACCTCATGAAGGTCGTCTCCGGGTTGAGTGGCCTCAGCTGACGTAACATTGAGTCACCTGACATGACAGCTGCTCGTTACACTCGTCCTCCTTTACGTAGACGCCGCTGTTGTGTCATCCGGCTGTACGGACAAATAAGTGGCGTGCATGCAGCCGGAGATGAATGACTGCATGCACGCCCTTTGTTCCTTTGCCCCCGTGCTTGTGGCAGCTGTTGTTAGTGGGGTAAATATATTTCCACATGCACGATGGCAGTCAGCACCGACGGCGATGATCAGAGATTATAGGGTTGCACTCGGTTCACTCATTCTTCTTTTTCTTTTCTGCGCTCCAAATTATCCGCGCCTTCAGTGAAGTGAACGCCATCAGTCTGCGAAAAATAGATGGATAACGGAGTGCCCGACGCCTCAATCGCCACTGGTGAGGAGGGCAGCGAAGGGGAGGCAGGTCTGGCGGAGTGATGCTGACCTTGTAACCCCAAGTAAGATCTGGACGAAGGGAACCGCCGATTAAAATGGCGGGAGGAGGGATAATTGTTCCTCCCGGTGTTATTATAGCGTCAACTGCGATTGCAGATCAGTGGGCCAACAATGAAAGGCCACGGGCGGCGGTGTGACCCTCCCGAGGTAGCGGAAAGGATGCTGGACGTGGACGCGGGGCTGCCTGGCGGGAATGAAAGACGATTGCGTGCAAAGTTTGCTCGGCACAATCCAGGACGCAAGATCCGCGAAGGACGTATTGGTTCAAAGCACTCGAACCTGCAGACTAAGAAATGGTCCGGAAATGCATGAAATACCTCTGTGAAGAAAAAGAAAAAAAAGTGCGCGCGCACGCGTGTGAGTGTGTAACAAGGTTTCGTAAAACTTAAGATGACAACGATGATTTATTGATGCTCTGCCTTCATGTAATCATTAGTTTATCGTTTATCAAGGATTATAGAATTAATAATATATTATGAATACATCTAATATAAGATTGTTGTTTCCCTAAACTTGAAGTGTTTTTTTTTAATACCACTGGCATGCTAATTTGAACGTCGACTTACCTGGAAACCATGTTTAGCCAGTCGCGGCAGCCACAGCGGCAGAAGGTCCCTGAACCACTAGAGTTGTTTGACAAGTTAGTTGCATATTCAGTCGTCTGAGATCATAAAACTGATTTCTAGACATCAGTTAACAGAATTTTAAAATTCAAACCAGTCAAATAAGAAAATATTCATTCCTCGAGACGAACTATTGTAACACTTCCTTCACAACAGTTTAATTAGTGAAGCTTGATAATGTTGAGCATCACCAAAGGGCACAGAAGATAGATGTGTTGAAGCCCCAGGCATTATGGTGCCTGAAACGATGGAAACTTCACTCCTACCTGAAGTCCTGTAAACCTTGTTCTCTGAAACCTCAGGCAATGTGAAACTACAAGGTTAACCCCCTGAAGGCTGCCTTGTCAATGAGCGAAATGTTCCTGTCTGAATTTATTGTCTTACATTCGTATTTTTTTCCATGTGTGGTAATAATTGAGGTCGTGATCTGTCTGTCCCTGTTTCCCCAACGCTGATTTAACCATGAACATTTGTGGCCGTCATCCTCACCTCCAATTTTCATAAGGCGATGTGCTATTTGTCGACGCAGCATTGAGTAACATTGCACAAGGGAACGATGAAATTATGTCCCTCAAGCGCCAGTGTCCGTGGCAGAAAGAAATGACTGCGAGAGACAAATACACAATTAAAATGGAAATGGAAAAGGCTAGTTGTCGTGACCCCTTCCGACCGTAGCCCAGTTTTTATGGCCGTTGTGTCTTATCCAAGTGGTCACTTTTGCCATCCACCTGGAGGCATAGATACGTAAACACACACACACACACACACACACACACACACACACACACACACACACACACACACACACACACACACACACACACACACACACACACACACACACACACACACACACGAGGAATTTACTATAGAAAGTCACCACCAACCCAAAATTAACTGACCACTACCACATTCACCAGGTCGGTGGGGCGGCCCCAGAACACCTCGGTCGCCTCAGCTTTCAAAGTGTTCTATAGTCTAGATAAGAAGAGAGTGCTGGATATCTGGAACGCGACGGGGTGCTCTGATAGGGTGAGAGAGAAGAGTCCAAAAAGAATGAATGCGAAATTGATGATAGCGGAGGTGGGAAAAAAAATCTTGAACTGCACGAAACACTACAATTGGATTAAATATTTCGTCTCTGCGAGCTGTTGAGAATAGCGGAGAGGATTAGACGGATTAGGTGTGCAAGGTTTAGGCAGGGGGTGGCAGCGCGGGCTGTTACCGAGGGGAAGGGAGTGATGTACAGACTGAGACAGGATGGGGTCTGAATTGATTATAAAGAATTACAATCTATGTAATCTAAATGGTGAATAAGAAAAAATAAATAAATAAAAATTAGAATAAGAATAATGATAATAGTATTAATATTAGTTACTATTATTGTTACTTATCATTACTATCATCATTATTGTTATCATTATTATCATTATTATTATTGATACTATTATTACTATTATCATCAATATTATTATTATCATCATTTCTTTTAGTATCATTAACATTAACAATAAGACGAGACCTGTGCAAAGTAGGAGGTAGAAGTGTGGCCAGTTTGGGACAGGTGAACTGCGTCCCTAATTAAGCCACCTTCCATGGAGACAAGACAAAAAACCCTTACCTGTCTCGAGGTGACTGTAATTGATAGGTGAGCTGAGGGGGGTCGCCTCAGATGCATCGTCCACCTACGAGAAAAGTGTTGCCTTTCCTGGTTGGTGGCTGATTGCTCGTGTCTTTCCACTTTACGCGTCTCAGGAGGAGCGAGTAATGAACCATCACTAAAATAGACGTTCGTTTTTAATTTTTTCTGTCCTGAACTCCTTTACCTGTTGGTGTTTTCTTCACATTTTTCCTTACATTGTGAGTGTTTTCGTGGCGTTAGTGTCTCATCACATTCTTCTCTTCGCTCGAACCAACTGTAATTAATGTTATCTTGATGGTCCTTGACTTTCCTGCTGCATTCCCGCATTTCTTCATATATGCTCTTTTTTTTCTCTCTCTCTATCTATCTATCTATCCATCTATCTATCTTTATGTATGTGCGTGTGTGTGTGTGTGTGTGTGTGTGTGTGTGTGTGTCTGTGTGTGTGTGTGTGTGTGTGTGTGTATGTGTGTGTGTGTGTGTGTGTGTGTGTGTGTGTATGTGTGTGTGTGTGTGTGTGTGTGTGTGTGTGTGTATGTGTGTGTGTGTGTGTATGTGTGTGTGTGTGTGTGTGTGTGTGTGTGTGTATGTGTGTGTGTGTGTGTGTGTGTGTGTGTGTGTGTGTGTGTGTGTGTGTGTGTGTGTGTGTGTGTGTGTGTGTGTGTGTGTGTGTGTGTGTGTGTGTGTGTGTGTGACGGAATCGCCCGATTATAGCATCAAAAAATATTCTTTCATACTTTAAGCAGTCTTTCATTTCACAATTTTTTACATCACATTTACTTGTCCCATTAATCTTGCAGTACGA
>JAXIVD010000663.1:40000-72500 GCA_036785275.1 Cancer borealis | reverse complement strand
TCTCACTTGGATTCAGTTATACGTCTATATGTACCAACTAACTCACACATACACACACATACACACACAAATAATTACTTACACCAGCTTCTAAACCATAAGTCTGTCTTCACCTGAGCTAAAACTGACCTATACAATAACAATGACACGTACAAAGGAGTTTTCGTGGAATTTCACAATCTTAAAAAAAATTGTTAGCCACTCTGCCATCTAGCATTACGCAATAATTTCAGTGACGACAACAGCAATGATTCAGCAAGGCAAGGCAAGGCGATACGAGGCAAGGCAAGGCGAGGCAAGGCAAGGCAAGGCAAGGCAAGGCAAGGCAAGGCAAGGCAAGGCAAGGCAGGGCAAGGCAAGGGAAGGCAAGGCAAGGCAAGGCAAGACGAGGCAAGGCAAGGCAAGGCAAGGCAAGGCAAGGCAAGGCAAATCAAGGCAAGGCAAGGCAAGGCAGGGCAAGGCAAGGCAGGGCAAGGCAAGGCAAGGCAAGGCAAGGCCACCACTAATATGTCCTTGAATATATGTATGTATATATGTATGTATGTATGCATGTACACAAACAAATTAATGGTCATCGGTCAATATAAAGTGCACACACACCCTAACCTAGCCAAACAGAATGTCGGCTGTCACTAAGCCAAACCTGTTCCCGCTGCATAACACCGGCAGGAAGATGAAGAAGGAGGAGGAAGAATTTGTGGTGAGAATGAATGTTAAGTGAATGTATCTACCTACCTACCTACCTACCTACCTACCTAACTACCTACCTAACAAACCTAACCTAACCTAACCTAACAGACTATAGGTGAATGGTGCTTCTTTTGCATCCCTTGATTAATACAGCATTGAAGTTACCAATGAATACAATAATAATAACAACAATAACAATAACAATAACAATAACAACACCAATTATAACCAACTAGCTGACTTCAGAACTTGCCTACATAAACAACACCACTAATAACAACAACAACAACAACAATTCCATATATAACCTGACTTCTAAATTAACATACACAAACACTAGTCATGGGAGAGGATCTAACCAGCCTTTATAGACACTTAGAAGTATAAAGTTATGTTCCATCGCTCCTCGACAACACCTTTGAGAGAGACCAAACAGCTGTCGTTCGGTAATTATGTAAACATGAAGAAAAACGTCCATGTCATGCTAGAGAGTGAAAACATACATACATATATACAATCCGTGTGTGTGTGTGTGTGTGTGTGTGTGTGTGTGTGTGTGTGTGTGTGTGTGTGTGTGTGTGTGTGTGTGTTCCTCATCTTCTTCAAGTCGCCCCGCTGGGATAGATCGAGACGGGGTTGTGAAAGTGATTAATTTTTATAAAAGTTTACCCTAGTAACCTACAGCTAACCACCACCACCACCACCACCACCACCACCACCACTACCATTACCACTACTACTACCACCACCACCACCACCACCAAAACCGGTTCATGGAGGGTGTGTTCTCTCTCTCTCTCTCTCTCTCTCTCTCTCTCTCTCTCTCTCTGGGCTCGGTATACACACACACACACACACACACACACACACACACACACACACACACACACACACACACACACACACACACACAATGTACTTTTTTTCTTACTTCACAATGCAAAGTTCTTCTCTAACCTCTCTCTCTCTCTCTCTCTCTCTCTCTCTCCTCTCTCTCTCTCTCTCTCTCTCTCTCTCTCTCTCTCTCTCTCTCTTTAGTAAGAAAAAAATACGAATGAAAAGCCAAAAACACGATATTGAAAGAGAGAGAGAGAGAGAGAGAGAGAGAGAGAGAGAGAGAGAGAGAGAGAGAGAGAGAGAGAGAGAGAGAGAGAGAGAGAGAGAGAGAGAGAGAGAGAGAGAGAGAGAGATAAGAATAAAAAAAAAAATTCTCTTCCAAGGTCAAATGCCGATTTAGGTTACAATACAGGTTTTCCAAATGAATAAATAAATAAACAAAAACAAAACAAAAAAACAAGATGGCGGTCACGGTCACGGTGAAACAAACAAACAAACAACAACGACTGTGACTACTTAGGTGAAGGCAGGTGTGTGTGTGTGTGTGTGTGTGTGTGTGTGTGTGTGTGTGTGTGTGTGTGTGTGTGTGTGTTGGATATGATATATACACGTTTCAAATTCCTTTATATTCTCCTTTTCTCTCTAAGTTTATTTATTTTTTTTAAATTTTGAATATGATAAAGGAATGTTTGGTTATTTTAGTAGCAATTACATAAACAAGATAAAATATGATATGATTTAATAAAGAAAGAAGAAATAATACATTGCCTCTCTCTCTCTCTCTCTCTCTCTCTCTCTCTCTCTCTCTCTCTCTCTCTCTCTCTCTCTCTCTCTCTCTCTCTCTCTCTCTCTCTCTCCTCTCTCTTGCAAAATAATATGTTGCGTCTTCGAATCAGAAACCATGATGAACACACACACACACACACACACACACACACACACACACACACACACACACACACACACACACACACACACACATACACACACACAGACACACACAATGACAATTAGAAATGAGGCGTGCTGGATTGCGGAAGGTACGTGCGTGTGTGCGTGCGCATGTGTGTGTATGTGTGTGTGTATGTATGTATGTATGTGCGTGTTTGCATACTGGGAGAACAAGGTCGAAGAGGATGAAGAGGAGGAGGAGACGAAAGCAAATTAAATAAAAATAAAAAAAGTTATGAAATACGACGTAAATTTACCATTAACCTTAAAAAAAACACTATATATAATACCTCTGTACCACACACTCTTCCTCTACACACTATACTTGCTACCACCTAAGGCAAACACACCAGATATACGACATAAATAAGAATAACTCCCATTACTTCCGTTCCCGCGTCCTTCAAAAAGTAAACAAGTCGATGATTGAGAGGCGACGCGAGCGATGTTGAGGAAGAAAAAATATGAAACCCAATAATAAGCTCTCCGCCTGTATCTATTCCCACGATTATAATACTGCTAGTCATACCACGCATAACCTTCACTTATATATATATTTATATATAATAAGCTATGTCTCAAGGTTAGCAGCCAGGACAAACCAGCATAACTATAATTGTGTTCCTTATACGAGCGCTTCTGAGGCATCACCAAATAGGGTTGTGTTGCAAAACATGAATCTTCTTATAATTACGTGGATAGGAAGAGGATTATTTAGTAAGGATGACTTGTGTGTTTAGGAACAGACAAAGGGACAAAGGGAGGTCTTGTATTAGTAATTAGGTTTGGTTATTAATTATGGAAGAGATGAAGCGATGAAGAATGTAGAATGAATGTTAACTATGTGTATATAGATAAATATTTAAATATATAAATAAACCTAAAAAACAGCAAATCTTTTTTTTTTTTTTATCTTATAGTGAAAATAATAATTGTGATATAAAGTGACAGCGTGGAAAGAGAGGGACGGACGAACGAACGAACACACATTATTTACATTACAAAGACGGATGGATGACTGTGCATGTGTGTGTGTGTGTGTGTGTGTGTGTGTGTGTGTGTGTGTGTGTGTGTGTGTGTGTGTGTGTGTGTGGAAAAAGGTGTATGCTGTGATGTCACTTCCATACTTCTACAGTGACGAAATAATACCTTGGACTACCTCACCACAAACTTCCTCCTCCTCCTCCTCCTCCTCCTCCTCCTCTACTTCTTCTTCCAACACCTTACGTGAAATTTTTCGTTGATGGTGACAGATGCGCAGAAAAGTTACATAAAAGTTCCTTACTATAGCTTATAACACGCGAATGAAAGGTTAGAGTCAGACCATTTCAACACGCCCCCTTCCATGTTATATTTATTTATTTATTTATTTATTTATTTATTTATTTTTGTTAGTAGAGCATAAATTACGTATTGTATTATAAACTTGATATTTAGGCAAAGAATTGTGATCAAAAATAAACCAAACCAAACCAAGACAAGTTAGCGCTACACGGAAGTTCCAAGTGGAGTGAGTGAGTGAGTGAGTGAGTGAGTGAGTGGGTGAGTATCGCCGTGGGTCACCTTTCGCTCTTCTTAACAGTTTCACTTCCAACTTCACTCTGAATATATTATAGAAAACGAGAGAGAGAGAGAGAGAGAGAGAGAGAGAGAGAGAGAGAGAGAGAGAGAGAGAGAGAGAGAGAGAGAGAGAGAAGAGAGAATGAGCAAATGACAACATACAACGCGAGTCACTCATTGCTTCATTGCTTCACGGCTTCACGGCTTCACGCACGGACGAAGCACAGGTGAAGCAATCCTCTGAATAAAGCAATGAAACAGGGCTCCCCATTCGTCCTTCACTGTTATCAAACTGCGCATGAAGGTCGAGATGCGCACACGTAATGAGAGAGAGAGAGAGAGAGAGAGAGAGAGAGAGAGAGAGAGGTGTGTGTGTGTGTGTGTGTGTGTGTGTGTGTGTGTGTGTGTGTGTGTGTGTGTGTGTGTGTGTGTGTGTCACGTAGGGGGTGATGGATGGATGTACGTATGTGAAATGGCTGTCTGTCATCACTACCTTACAACACACACACACACACACACACACACACACACACACACACACACACACACACACACACACACACACACACACAGACACACACACACACACACCATCACTTACCAAATTGAGTAGCAGAAGACAGTGTCACTATCACCATCACCACCATCACCATCCCCACACTCTTCATAGTAACAGCCATCTCTCTTGCTTTTCCCTGGGGGCACTTCAAACTATTTCAATACGTCCGTAGTAGTTACTTTCACTCTCCGTCACGGCAGGAGAGAGAGCGAGAGGATGAGGGAGGGTGAGGGAGGGAAGGCGAGCGAAGAATCACAACCACACGTCTTCACCCAGCGCAAGCGTGGGAGCTACTGAGAGGAAATGGTTGGCTGCAGAAGTGGTCACCTTTCAGTCTATCTATAAGTACTGTGGAGGGAGAAGCACTCAACAGGAACTCCCTTGGACCCCTCAGACCCTCGCTCAAGGTCACCTGCCTCGCTACTTCATTAATATTCAAGCCTCAGGTAATATGTGTCTTGATAACATTATGGTGTATAGCTGTAAGTATAATATGACCTTCGAGACTTAATGCATTTAGATTAGATTATTTTGTGGTTTGTTATGTTTGAATTGAGAGTTAGAATGATAATAATTATAATAATAAGCGGTTTATTTATAATGCTGTTGTATATATGTATGTGTGTATTTTTATTTTTATTTTTATTTGTATTTTTATATTCAGTCCAGTTATCGCTCTTAAACGGATGTAACCTTTATTAAATGTATTAGGATTGCCAAGATGAAGAAAAAATATATCTCTCTTGTTCTCTCTCTATCGTTAAGGTAAGAGGGAAGGGAAGAAAATGACGAAATTAAATTAAACAAAACTTTTTTTCTTTCACACAGAACAGAACTTAAGTATTGCACATAACATTGGGAAAAAAATTAATACGGTGTAAAGAAACGTGTGTGTGTGTGTGTCGTTATGCAAGCAACACACGCACAGTACATGGTAATAATAATAGATAATATGACAGGTGATATTTTTCAGGCGTCCTTTTTTTTTTTATCTACGTGGTTGTAAGCACACACACACACATACACACACACACACACACACACACACACCCAAGGACCCACGTTGAAATCCTATTAATAACACACACACCTTATAAAAAAAATAGAAACAGTTATAATCGTAAGTCTTTTGTTTCTTATGCAACCACCACCACCACCAATTTGCATAATTTAAAATTTTTTTTTTATTTCTATTGATAATTTAGTGCCGCGTCTAGATGGTGGACGTTCGTATTCAAAACATTGAGATAAGTACTGTTGCTAACCTTGAATAATCATCATCACCATCCTTCATCATCATCATCATCAGCTTCTTTCTGGGCAGGATATGCTACCCTCATGACGTATCCCTTACAATTACTTTTTCTTTTTCTTTCCCTTACAATTACTTTTTCTTTTTTTTTTCTTTAATTATCTTCTTAAAATGGTGACCTAAACATATATACACACATGTTTTTTCCCTCGTTTTTTTTTTTTTTACTAATCTATTTCTTTATATAGTTTTCCTTTGTTTAATTGAGTTTGTATTTTGCATTTCTTAGTTACGTTTTATTTTTATATTATATTTTCTCTTCTTTTCCATTATTCTTTCTTCCTTTCACGTGACTCGCAGGGCAGAAAGTATATTCCTATAATAGTAGACGTTTTTTTTTCTTCAGAGGAACAAACAAAATTCACTGTCAAAAGGAAAGGAAAGTCTAGGCTAGAGGAGCAAGAACATCCAGAAAGATATTCCAATGTTGTCTTATATTTATTTTACTGTATAAATCAAAGTGTACTGTTTCATTATTGTAAATAGTCATACTGGATATAAGCAGAACATTAACAATTATAGTTATAAAGTCAAGGCACAGATTAATATGGAGTTAGTAAGGGATTTCAATATAATTCACTTCATCACCGCACACATACACGATTCTGGAGCTGTTAATGATGATAATACTACTACTACTAATAATAATAATGATAGTAATAATAATAATAATTGTTCCACCTTCCTGCACACTCTAACACTTCACACCTAAGTACAATAAAGGAAAGTTGAAGTGGAATATAAAATTAAACAAACTGATCTTTGCAAAGTGTGAAGACAAATGTGTGATGGTATGTATAAAAATATTAAAACTGACAATCATTGGAAAATATCTAATCTATATATATTACAAATACAAAATAAAACAAAAATGTGCACTTTGCAATTTCCTTCATCATTACTTAAAACAATGATAAAACCTAAAAATAAAAGAAAAAAAAAAAAAACGAGGTAAAGTACATATATATTTTCCACACACGAAATAAATCAAAATAGAATAAAACTTATCAAAAGAAAATTTCTACCGTAACTTAGATATAGGGTGTGTGTGGTAATGGAGGGGGGGGGAGGTGTACTTAGGAACCTTAATTAAAACCACAACATAGATAACAAAGCAAACATTTCTAGTAAAGGGGATATAGATAAGAGAGGGAAACTTAACTTAACTTAACCTAACCTAACTTTTTCAATAACTGGGACTAATGAAACTAAAATAAACTGAACTAAATGGAACTAAAAAATGAACTAAAATGAAAATACTTAAAGTTATAATTAGTTAAAAACGGAAAATAAGAATGAATGTAAACAATTGTAAGAAGCTAACTATCTATATATCTATCTATCTATGGTTTCCAACGCCTTATCCTCTTTGGAAACAACACTCAATAGAATGAACTCAGCAGAAAAATAATTGAGGCAGTCACTTCAATAAAATAAATAAATAAATAAATAGTTAGTTAGTTAGTTTTATAATTGGTTCTCGGTTCGTCTATACACAGAAAGGCTTATTGCTATATGGATAAAATTATTCTTCCTTATGTTCAAAGATTATTTTACTGGATAACAATTTGTATTTCATTAATCGAACACTTTTTTTTTATCTCTGACCTTATTGTTATTGTTATTGTTATTATTATTATTATTATCATTCTTTACTCTGACCAAAATAATGTCTCTTGCCTTTGTTTTAACATTTACTTCCTAACACGTCAATTCTATCTTTTCAAACCACATCATAAAATAATAATAATAACAATAATAAATAAATTAATAAAAAAAACCCAGCAGCATAAAAATCGTATACATAAAAAAACACAGAAAAAAACATAAAAAAAATCAAAGCCTAAAAAACACAAAAACTATAAAAAAAAAAAAAAAAAAAAAAAAAAAAATTCCAAGCATGTATAAAAAATCATTAAAAAAAAAAAAAAAAAAATCTATCTCCATGGTACACAGACATCAAATCATTGGTCTTACTTACTCTCTTTACCTCAACAAACAAAGTAAATCCCAATCAGACATATCTAGCTTCAACTTCCGTCTTGCCGCTAATCCTTATCTTTTTCAGCCACTCAGGGATAGCAGCCACCATCTCTATAGTCTCCGCCTCTCTGTACAGGTGGAACACTGACGGGGCCGACACCTCCGCCCGGATGCTGGACCAACGGAACTCTTGGAGCGAAGGAACCTGGGAGCAAGAATGATGAGTGACTTGATTATAGGGTTTTAAGGTCAGATCCAGGATAGATGGGTCAGGAAAAGGTCAGTAACAGGATAGTTATGTCAGGAAAAAAGTCAGATACAGGATAGATAGGTCAGGAAAAAGTCAGATACAGGAAAGGTAGGTCAGGAAAAGTTAGATACAGGAAAGGTAGGTCAGGAAAAGGTTAGATACAGGAAAGGTAGGTCAGGAAAAGGTCAGATACAGGAAAGATAGGTCAGGAAAAGTTAGATACAGGAAAGATAGGTCAGGAAAAGGTCAGATACAGAAAAGATAGGTCAGGAAAAAAGTCAGATACAGGAAAGGTAGGTCAGGAAAAGTTAGATACAGGAAAGATAGGTCAGGAAAAGGTTAGATACAGGAAAGATAGGTCAGGAAAAGGTCAGATACAGGAAAGATAGGTCAGGAAAAGGTCAGATACAGGAAAGATAGGTCAGGAAAAGGTCAGATACAGGAAAGATAGGTCAGGAAAAGGTCAGATACAGGAAAGATAGGTCAGGAAAAGGTTAGATACAGGAAAGATATGTCAGGAAAAAGTCAGATACAGAAAAGATATGTCAGGAAAAGGTTAGATACAGGAAAGATAGGTCAGGAAAAGTTAGATACAGGAAAGATAGGTCAGGAAAAGTTAGATACAGGAAAGATAGGTCAGGAAAAGGTCAGATACAGAAAAGATAGGTCAGGAAAAGGTCAGATACAGAAAAGATAGGTCAGGAAAAGGTCAGATACAGGAAAGATAGGTCAGGAAAAGGTTAGATACAGGAAAGATAGGTCAGGAAAAGGTCAGATACAGAAAAGATAGGTCAGGAAAAGGTCAGTTACAGGAAAGATACAGGTCATAATGTATTCACTGAAGCTCACAAAATTGATGAGTGATTTGATTATATGGTTTTAAGTTAGACAAGTTCAGATACAGGAAAGATATATATATGTACAATTTTTTTTTTTTTTTTTTTGCATTAATTAAAAGGGTACTGACCAAGGGCA
Organism: Cancer borealis; assembly: GCA_036785275.1. Classification (NCBI taxonomy): domain Eukaryota; kingdom Metazoa; phylum Arthropoda; class Malacostraca; order Decapoda; family Cancridae; genus Cancer; species Cancer borealis. The sequence continues at coordinate 63,383 of JAXIVD010000663.1, read as the reverse complement.
AACAAAAATTCATAAAAAAAAAAAAAAATAAATAAAATAATAATAATAATAAAAAAAAAAAAGCTTGTCGCCAGACCCTATACGTGAAGATTTGATAAGTAAAAACTATAAATAAAATAAATTTAAAAATAACTATACCCTGATCAAAGTAAAAGTGTAGATCAAAAACTATATATCAAAGTTTATAAAAATGCTTCGTAATGTCCTGAAGGCAATCAAGTAGTTAAAATAAGGACTTAATACTCTATAACACTCCCTTCCTTCCTCACCCTTGCATTAAAACCTCTATATTATTTCATTATATATAGTATTGACTCACCTCTGCTGTTGGAACATTACTTATAGATACGTTGACCCTTTGTACACATGGAATCCTATCACTCAGACATCCTAGGCCTTGATATGCCTGGCTTCCTGCTGCCTCTGTGACCTCCTGTGTCAGGTCATCGCTGGTCATGAGGCCACAGTGTTGTACCTTGTCTACCAGGCTGGATAGGTACTCTTCATGCTGGAAAGAAAAATGTAATACTAATATGCATTGCTAGTAAGTCCTCATGTCTGGGAGATCAACTCACACAACTCTATTAAACAGGGTGGAGTCTAAAGTTTGTCTCATCAACTCTCCTCTAACTGACTGTCTTGACTCTTTAAGTCACCGCCGCAATGTTGCTTCTTTATCTATCTTCTACCGCTATTTTCATGCTGACTGCTCTTCTGAACCTGCTAACTGCATGCCTCCTCCCCTCCCGCGGCCTCACTGCACAAGACTTTCTACTTCTTCTCATCCTTATTCTGTCCATTCTTCTAATGCAAGAGTTAACTAGTATCTTTACTCTTTCATCCCTTACACTGGTAAACTCTGGAACTCTCTTCCTTTGTCTGTTTTTCCACCTGCCTATGACTTAAACTCTTTCAAAAGAGGAGTGTCAACACACTTCTAATGTTAACTGGACCTCCAACCCTTGCTTCTACTCTCCTCCCTACTGTCCTCTTTACAGGGTCTGGCAACAAAACGGATTTTTTTTAACGTAGTTTTATTGTCCCTTAGCCAGTATCCTTTCAATGTGTATTAAAAAATAAATAAATAAAATAAATAAAATATGACTAGTTGACACTAGTTGAAGATCAGTGACACAATTATAACCTTTAAGTATTCTATTGGTTGGACTTAATCTATAAATGTATAAACAACAATATACGCATCCTGTTTGCCTTACCTGTAGTTTTAAGTGGTTGGGTGAGTGTCTCTTTGACTGTCTGTACATCATTAAAAGGTTCACTGGATCACCATAAGTCAGCTTCAACATTTTCAGATCAGTGCAGGCGAAGGAGCCGGTTAAATGCCTCTTCATGTTCATAGGAATCAATCGGTTACAAAATAATAACTTCTCTTCACTTGAGACGGCAAACTGAAAGAAAATCATACCAAAGATAACATTAGAAAACAACAAATAAGAAAACAATAACTTCTCTTCACTCGAAACTGCAAAATAAACACAAAGAAATAACAAAGATTATATTAGAAAACCAGATTACATTAGTTATTATCTTACCTAATTCAACCTAATTATAAAACAAGATTACATTAGCTATTTCAATTTCAATATATTTCAATTATTCAAAATACATCAATACGTACAATCATACTGTCTTTATGAGTATCAATAAATCAAGCATCAAATTCTGCAAAGCAATTTCATAATTCTAATCTCTTACAAAAATTCTTAATAATTTTAAACGTTTACAAAATCATAAAACATAAAGTACTTTAATTTAATCCTCATCCTTATTCAAACACTTCAACAAACACATACTTTATAAACGCGCACTGGAGTCTTTCTTCTCAGCCTCCTTTGTGAGCGGCTGGCATTTGTCTCTCGACGTTCCACTAAGGTGAGGGTCCAGAAGAGCAGCTGAGGACCAGAAACCATGTCCAGATCCACCTTGAACTTATGCTGAAACACCTTCATCGCTCTGCAACAAACACACACACACACACACACACACACAGTAACACACACACACACACAGTTGAAATTAGAAAGAATACAGAGAAAGATTTGGGAGTGGTAATACAGGACAACTTATCACCAGAGAAACATATAGATAGAATATTTGGTGACACTTTCATGATGCTAAAGAATATACGGATGGCTTTTCATTTCCTAGATAAAGATATGATGAGAAAAATTATAACTACAATGATCAGACCAAAACTGTAATATGCAGAAGTAATACAGTCCCCGCACAAGAAAAAACATGTGTTGAAATTAGAAAGAATACAGAGAATTGCAACTATGATGGTGCCAGAATTGGAAGACCTACCATATGAGGAAAGATTAAAAGAAATACACTTAACAACATTGAAAGAAAGAAGAGAAAGAGGAGACTTAAACACAATATATAAATTGATGAACAACCTGGAGGAAACAGATAGAAAAGACCTAATATTGACAAGAAAAGGAGAGGCTAGAAATTTGAGGGATCACAAGGTGTTTTGCTAGGTTAGAGGTGAGCCCATCCTTGCTTTGCTTTACCTTACAATGGTGCTGGCTGTGATAAAGTCTGCTCCTGTGTAGTCCTCCATACTATAAGTGTTCCAGGAGCCAGTCATGTATGAGGCTGTTACATCCTTCCTCTTTTTCCGAGCCCTGAAAAATACAAGATAGTTTTAACACATTTATAAACATTCTAATAACATACTTTTCCTGGCCATGAAAAATACAACAGGTTTAACACATTCTTTAATGAGATAATTAACATATCATTAGCATACAGAACACATGATTATTATCCCTGACTATCAATATTGGCAGTGCTTACAGGTACAGCAGTACGAATAGGGGATGACAACGGGTTATGGCTGCCGTATCTGTAAGCACTTATAGGCACAGCTTACAGGTACGGCAGCCGTATCCTCATAGTGCTCGGTTATAGATACGGCACGTGCCTAACTTTTGGGTAAAAAGCTTATATAACTGAACCCACCAGTACCTAACCAAATCTAACATAACATAATTAATGTAACATAACTTGAAAGATGCTTTATCAGGTAAATAACAAGGCACAGGCCGTACCAATAGCGTATTATTCTGTTGATAACTTTCGAAGTGTTTTTGAAACTCTTCGTACGATGAAAATGTCAAATTTAATGCGAACACGGTGGGTGACGCCGGTGCATGCTGTACCAATAGGGGATGACAACGGGGTACGGCTGCTGTACCTGTAAGCACTTCAAACATTCTATTAACATTCTTTTCTTGGCCATGAAAAATACAGCACAGGTTCAACACATATTTCAATGAGATAATTAACATATCATTAGCATACAGAACACATAATAATTATCCCTGACTATTGATATTAATGTTGTGTAATTTCAAAGTTCGTCAGCTTCATCGTTGGTCTGAAGTTTCACACAACTTTAATTAATTTTCATAATGTGTATCACATCACTCACTATCACACACACACACACACACACACACACACACACACACACACTACTACTCACAGGGTTACAACGTTTAAGAACACAAACACATTTTGTCTCCACCTGACCTGGGATTCCAACCCAGAACATCTCAGTTGTGAGAAGAGCATGTTAACCATTACACCAACAGGCTGCTGTGTCAATAACAGACTAAACTCTTCATAGGTGTAAAACATTTAATCCTCCCCTGAACACCGTCTCCCCAACCACCAAACGCATCCTTCCCACTACCTACAGACTTCTCTTTTCCTTTTCCTCCTTTCCACATACTCAGTCTTACATTTTTCCCTCTTATCCCTTCCTTTCCCCTCTAACCTAACACACATTCAGGCTTACATTGTCTTCTCCCTTCTCTTCCTTTTCCCTTTCCTCCCTTCCTTTTTTTTCTTTCCTCCCTTCCTTTCCCCTGTCCTCCTTTCATTCCCTCTCTCCTCCCTTCCTTACATTGTCTCCTTCCTGTATAGTGTGTGTTCTCTGCTCTTGTTTCCTCCTTCTTTTTCTTGTTCTTCTTCTTGGGAATTTGATGGGGCCGTGCAGGCCTCTAGTGCCCCAAAAGTGCAGGTTGCAGATGAATGAGTGGATCAGATCCTGTTGAGTTGACCTGTCCTTTGGAGGAAGGTCCTGGTGTGTTTGAGTACTTTGAAGGCCAGGCCAGGGTCTTGAGAGCCACCTAAGAGGTCTGTTATTGTTGGTCTGCGGAGGTGGAGAGACGACAGTGAGTGAAGGAGTGCCATGCGGTGGGAGTGGTGACGAAGACAGGAAGTAGGAGGTGTTCTGGGGTGTCTGGTTGTGTAGGGCACCAAGGGTGGTGGGGGTCATCAGTCATGCCCAACTTGTGTAGGTGGGAGTTTAGGAGTCATTTGCCCATCTCACAGCGTACGTGTTTATAACGGGCAGCTGCAGCGAGGACACTTTGTTTTGCCCATTAGGTTAAGTTAGGTTAGTTTGGTTAGGTTAGGTTTGGCTATTTATTTCTGGGAAAAATGTGGTGCATTTATCGATTGGAAATAGCTGATTTTGTCTGAAATTGGCCAAGTTACAACTTCGTGATGAAATTGCAATGTCACTTTTTAGCAATTTCCGACAAAAAAAAAAAAAAAAAAAAAAACTATCTCCAAATTAAAAAGCACCATATTTTGCCCAGAAATAAATAGCCAGTGTATCCAATTATGAGATGGGCAAATAACTGAACATTTACCGAGTAGGTCCACCAGTGGTGTCTTGTCTAATGCGTCCAAGTGAGGTGTACTGTAGGGCGTTAGTCAGGTCTGTGTCCCAGTGTAGTCTACAGGCTGTGTGGAGGTTAGTCAGTGAGTCAGTCTGGTCAGTGGGGAGGTGTATGGGGAAGGGGTGGGAGTGTGCTTCCGCTGCCGCTCTATCGGCATGATGCCGACGTGTGAGGGGACCCACTGAAGGTGGATGGAGAAGTCAGAAGAGGACAGTTGGAGAAGAAAGTGGTGAATGGTGAAGCAGAGGGAGTGGTGTGTTTTGGGGCGGTGGCGCAGGATGAGTTGGAGGGCTGAGAGGGAGTCTGAGAAGAGAGTGACTGAGCAAGGGGAGGTGAGTGTGGTGGCAAACCTGAGGCCCTCTCTGATGGCAAAGAGTTCTGCCGTCAGAATGGAGGCAGAGGCCGAAAGCCTCCAGGCAGTGGCAGTGGAATGTACTGGGACATACATTTAACCTTCTGTCCCCGTGTTGTTTCTTGGTGTCATGGCGGCCGATGTAAACAGAAAACAGTCCCGCTTTTCAAGACGGGAATATAATAATAATAAATTATGAATAATGTTAATGGTTTAGAAAAATGAAAAAAGTAGTATTCGATGATGATGATGTATAATAAATCTGAAAATTTATTATACATCGTGAAGCAGTTATATATACTCTAAATAGATTATGATACCTAACGAGATTCTACATAACTATTTTTTATATTGAAGTCACATTAACCGCATGAAAAAAATAAATAGAAAATATACCAATCAAAATAGCAAAAATAGAAACGAAATATTAATAGTCTAGTTAATCCAATGTAAACCAGATAATAAGATGATATCAATGATAATAAAACTGTACAAGCTGAAAAAACTACGAAAATAACGAAAAATTAGAAAAAACATTATCCCTATATCTCAACTAATATAAACCTTAGAATACTATTAACTATACAAAATAAACAAAAAAATAACAAATTCAATGAACCCACCGCTATGCGAAAGTATGGTAAAGTTTTGCTGAAAATTGCAAAAAATACATTAACATTACAATATATAAACAAACATCAAAATAAACCTAGTTACTTAATAACGCAAGTAATTAATGATTGTAAAACATTCTAGATTTTTTTATTTTACCTTGCCTGTTAATTACAAGGCTGAGGATAGCGAGGTAAGGCGAGGAATTAATAAAATATGTTGGTACACCGGCCCGTCAGATGTCAGTGGTCCGGCAGAGTCTTAGACACAGAGATAAACAATGATATATATTTCAAAACATAGAATAGAATACCTAACGAGCTTCAACATAACTATTTGTCATATTCAAGTTACATTAATTTCATAAAAAGTTATTTATTTACACTACAAAATATATAAAAATGTAAATAAACAACAATAACGACATTAAACCAATAAAAAACATTGAATAATATATAAAAACATATTTAAACACAATACAAACCATAAACAAACAAAAAAAAAATTGAAATTGAAAAAAAACGGCAAAAAAAGCAATATTTTCACATACCCAATATACCATAATTAAACATAAACAAACCTTACAGCACCCTAAATTAAGATATATTAATAATAATCAAACCGTAAATAATCCATAGAACACACAAAAAAGACAAAATATGTTTAAATAACAAAGCTGTGTATTCACTGCCTGTGGTGTGTGGAAGGCACTAACAGGTCACAAGAAGAGGAAAACAGCGCCCAGTTGTTAAGTCTGCCGTTGGATAGTAACCGACCCAAACATGCTCGTGGCTCGTGCAGGCGTACCGACCCAAACATGCTCGTGCAGGCTTACGGATGAGATTGAAGAGTGGATTGAGCATTTAATTTGTACTGGTGTAAACAAAAAATGGGTGGAAGAGGCAAGCGTAGAGGTGGGCAGCAGAGCCAGCAAGGAGAATGAAGGGGAGAACAGAGACAACGTGGGGACGACACCACCAGTATGACCCGGTGTGGGCTCACTCGAGATACCCCCTGCACTCAAAGTCCCCCTGTCTTTGCGCGTGCGCGGCAGGCGGATTTGCTGCCAGCCGCACGACTCGCTCTTCTGAGCGGGACTAAAATAATAATAATGTAAACAAACAACACTGATGCCCTCTCCCGCTTAGCTCTCCGCACTCCCGTCTCTCTCTCTCTCTCTCTCTCTCTCTCTCTCTCTCTCTCTCTCTCTCTCTCTCTCTCTCTCTCTCTCTCTCATTTCTTATGTTCTTATGTGTACAAGAAAGCTTGTTTCTTGATCACTTTCCGTTGGTTTTTTGGAAGCCTAACAGCAAAATTGCCAGTTTGGAGATATGTTATAAGGTTTAAAATGTTTTCATTTTGCAAAGCAAATTGAAAATACATCTGCTCCCCTACTGATGGCAAGAAACTGAAAAGAATGTACATAACTATGATAGTACAATACACTGGTAATAATTCTACTAAGATGGTGAGGCTTAGGAGAAAAGAAAACAAAAATCAATAAAATACCCCAATTGGTACCACTTCCTTAAAATGAACAACGGTGATCCAAAAGAATGGCTAAACTTATTCGGGAGATGTTTTGATAATCCTATCTTGAAAGACCATACTGTATACAAAGACAGATATTAAAGAAATTATGAGCTCCCTTAATTTTTAGGGGCCGCTGGAGAGAGTGCCCCGAGACTCCCTGATGCCCGCGATATGCCCTTAAGGTGTTCCGAATTTTTTTTCTGATGGCCAGGCAAACACCATCGTAACCGCTAAGTGTGAACGAGGCCTTACAGGGTGAGTATGAGTGCCACTATTCCTCCAACTAAGAGGAAGACCACAATTTAAAAAATGTTTGCTTTCTCCACTTTAAAATCATGTTTTCCTTTCCCCACACCACCAAGTTTCTCTTCCATAGGGAAAGAGAAAAGAAAAGAATGGGTAGTGGTGTTTGAAAATAGAGTTTTGCTTTCTATTCATCTTTAGTGTTTTCAAAGATGAGTAAGTGACGTAACTACCTATATCAGTGAATTGCTTTATGACTCACTTCTGTCCCTATGAAAGCCTAGGCTAGCCCCTAGGAGAAAGTGAACAAATTAGCTTATGCAAGTCGGAAACTTTCTATGATACTTGAATCGGGGGAAAAAAACAATTAATATTATTTACAGTAGGTAATCCATGTAAAAACCCATCACACAAAAAAACAACAAAGCTACAGTAAACAGATAATTATAGACATGTTCCTTTGTTGAAAACAAAAAGTTAATGTCTTTTACTACATTCCTTAGTTGTCTTTATCTATAAAAGAGGATGATCGGTTCTGTAGTAACTTTAACCTAAGAAACCCTACTCACCACCTGCATGTGGTAGGTTATTATGTCTGTAAAAGCTTAATGTGCTCAGAAACAACTTACCTGTCACTGGAAGTGCTATCCATCTCTAGTAGAAGTAAAGCCTCAGTATAGTGTAGCTTCAAGGTAATTGTTCTTCCACAGAAACCTGCAGAAAGTAATGAAAGTAGGGAAAAACAAAACATTTGTTACGTACTGGGACATACATAACAGCTCCAACAGAGGGAGGTGTTGGGAGGCAGGAGCCGTCAGTGTATATGTGGAGGAAGTTGTGGTAGTGAGTGTGCAGGAGGTTGTTGAAAATTATCCTGCCCTGCACCGGACAGTGTGTCTTTGACCATTGTGTGTCTGTGTGCAGTGTCAAGGATATTAAGGAGGAGAGGGGAAACCAAGGGCCCAAAGGGGAAGTCTTCTCGAGAGTGAGAAAGGAGGGAGGGGTCACCCGGAGGGAGGCAAAGAAGGAGAGGGCTCTTTCTACAAATGGTGTGTGGGCTTGATATGGTAGGGGGCCAAGAAGTGGTGCCCTACTCTGTCGGAGGAGGAGGGCGTGGCAGCTAGGTGAGGATGCAAGTTTGGTGTAGGTGCGGACAAGGAGGGTGGAGCGTCTGTGTGACAGTGAGGATAGGGAGGATTCTGCCTGAAGGGCTGTGACTGGGGAGGACCTGAAAGCTCCCAGGGCTATACGCATGGCTGTGTTTTGAATGACATCCAGTTTATGGAGAAGTGAAGGTGAGGCCGCCCCATAAACCTCACATCTGTAGTCTAAGCGACTCCGGATATAGGCACAATAGAAACGAAGGAGGGTATGCCTGTCCGCACCCCACTTGACCCCTGCCAGGGACTTCATTAAGTTTAGTCTTTTAAGACATGAGATCACCAGGTAGTGTATGTGACGGCTCCAGGTTAGACGGGGGCCGTCCACTACTATACCTAGAAACTTATGTTGGGTTTTGAAGGGAATGGGTGAACCTTTGATGGTGACCACAGGTATGTTGGGTATTCGCCTTCTGGTGAAGCACAGAAGGCTAGGCTTCTGGGCACTCACCGTTAGGCCCCAACGTGATGTCCAAGAGTCTATGGCATCAAGCCCACGTTGAAGGTTAAGTTGAGCCTCCTGGATAGTGGAAGCAGAGGAAAGGAGGGAAATGTCATCAGCATATAAGAGTGCATGTGTGCATGGAGAAGAGGGAAAGTCTGAAAGTAAGACATTGAAAAGGAGAGGACTGAGAGGAGAACCCTGTGGGACACCTCTGGTGACTGGGTAAGACCTAGAGTAGGAGTTACCTATCACCAGAGAGGACCTGGAAGACAGGAAGGACTGAACCCAATTGAGTGGGGAACCATTGAGTCCCAGGCGGGAAAGTTTTTCAATAATGGCATTATGTGAAGAGGAGTCAAAAGCTCCTTTGAGATCAAGAAAAGCTACCAGAATGAATTGCTTGTGGTTAAATCCTTCCTGAATGTGGTGCTCTAGCTGGAGCAGGGCATCCAGAGTGCCCACGTCAAGAGACGCGCCACCCTCCTTTTTCTTGTGTTTACTAACCGGAATCAAAAGTCCTTCCTGTCTTTTGTTGATGTTCGTGGCAATCCGGATTCATGTATATTATTTATTTTGTAGGTATTGAAATTGGATTATTATTATTATATTTACCACTTTCAAAATATGAAGAATATATTATAAGTTATTAAAATGGCTTATATATTATTCAAAACGTTTTACATTAATGAAATCTATGGAAAAATAATTAGAATCGTAACCATTTGCATGATAATTATATGATAACTTCAATAATCTTAACTCATTTAGTTACATTTTTCCATTACAAATTATATAGATTGAGAATTGAATAAGAAAAGCCGTGAAAACAATTTGTAATATATTATGAATGCAATGTTTATATGCATCGTACATTTGACAACATTCTCGTACCCCTCCGTTTCCAAGCCTAAAGGATAGAAGAGGGTGGATTAGCTAGATGGCAGGCAGGGATGGAAGCTAAGTCCACACTGAAATGGTATAGGTGGAAGGAGAGGCCCGAGGCACTCAAGTGGCATGTAGGAGATTGGGGCAGTAGACTACTAGTAAAGGCTAGGACAGGCACACTTGAGGTAAATGCAAGGAACAGGGATGGGTTAGACCAGGACTGTAGTAGTTGCAGAGGAGTCAGGGAGACCATAGGGCACTTCTTAGTAGAGTGTGGCAGGTACGATGAGGAAAGAGACAGGTTGATAGGATCTATAACGGCAGTGGTAGGAAGAGAAGAGTGGCGTAGAAGACTGGAGGAGGAGGAGGAGGACGGAGGAATCCTCACAGTGCTGGGCCTGCACAGGGGAGAGATAGAGAGAGAGAAAATCATAAGAGCAGCTAAAGAGTTCCTGACACAGGCGTGGGGAAAACGGATATAATATGTTTACAGTTGTGTTCCCTGTGATGTGCTCTCTGGTGCTCCTCCGCAGGTTGCAGAGAAATCAGGAGCAGAACACTGAAGGGAAAGAGGACCTACGAAGCGATAAAAAGCGAGGTCACAAGAAGAAGAAGAAGATTGCCGTTGTGGAGGGGCTTAGGGACCAGATATTGAGGTCTGATGCTGCAAAGTTTTGGACTTCAATATCTGGTCCAACCAATTTTCGCTTGGCCTTTTTCTCTTTCTAAGTTAACTTCTCCTTGTTTCATCTATCTAATCTTCTTAACCTCTTACTATCCCCTTACCGCCTGTGAGTGTCTCATAGGACATCGCCAGGGCTCATAGGGCCCTTCAACACACCGTCATCCACCTCACCTGACAGAGGACAGATCAACTACCGCGCCTGTAATAGCATCATAGGACATCACCAGGACTCTTAAAGCGTTTACATGTGTCGCCAAACTTCGTTTGTTTTCACGAACACGATTTTAAGGAGAAATGTCTTGGTTGGTGTTGCCACAATTTTCCTAATATATTTCAATCTTAATGCTTGTTTTTAGTTTTCTTTTATATTAAAAACGACATATATTATATACATATTTTAAATTATAAGCACTGAAATGATCTCAAACATCTTAATTTCTTCAGATTTATTCGAAATAGATATCATGGTTTCTCCGTATATTTCGCACCGCTTCCATCCTAAGGTAGAGGCCAACATCTCGCTACGTGATACAAATTCCCTTATATATTACAATCATTATGCTTGTTTGTGGATTTCTGTTATATTAAAAACAACATTAATAATGTAAATATTATGTATTTCAACAACTGTCATGATCTCAAACATCTTATTTTCATCTTATTTATTCGTAATGTATATCCTGCTGATTCTGTATTGAAACTACAGCACCCTCCACACTCGTCCTAAGCCCACAACATGTCCAAATATCGTCGTATACAGATCACCTTACCAGTAGCAGCAAGATGTGTGTGTGTTTGTGTGTATGAGTGTGGGCGTGGGTGTATGAGTGAGTGAGTGTGTGTGTGTGTGTGTGTGTGTGTGTGTGTGTGTGTGTGTGTGTGTGTGTGTGTGTGTATGAGAGTGTGTGTATGAGTGTGGGTGTATGAGTGTGTGTGTGTGTGTGTGTGTGTGTGTGTGTATGAGTGTGTGTGTGTGTGTGTGTATGAGAGTGTGTGTGTGTGTGTGTGTGTGTGTGTGAGAGTGTGTGTGTCTGTGTGAGCACTGGATGTCTTCACATGACGCGGGGCCCGGCCTTCGTATCTGCGCTCGCTCCAAGTGAAATTTTTGTGTTCGAAACTGGATCTGTCTTCAGTGTCTAAATTTTCTTTGACTTACATATTTTTGTGCAATATACTGTGATGCTTCCAATTTAATTTCAAATAGGCCTACTGAATGTACCTTTTTTTGTTATGTTTAGTCTGCCCTTAGATCCTGTATTCCCAAGGGGATACTGCATTATATAAATGTTTTTACTCACATCATTCATACTTTTATGCTATATGTTTATATTAAGGTTTATATTAGAATTGTTTCTCCAAACTTTCAAATCCTATGCAGTCAACCCCTCCCACAAGACAGTTTTCTATAGAAAGAAATTAATATCATAATCTTAACATTATTAATAGTTATTAACTTGTCAAAATGCTCTCCATAGTCTAATATAATTAACCTACTTAGTTATCTTCCCACAAAACTTTGTTAAGGATGACGTAATATTGCATCATATGAGGTGATCATGCCCCGGGGCCTGTCGAGCTGAGCAAAGTCACGTACACCAGAATTTTCCCCCATATAGTAATCCAGAGATCAGGTTCAATAGATATCTAAATGTCACTTATTTAGCGTCAAAATTAATTTCCTATAAATTGATAACTATTTCACGTCTCAATAATCAATTAATAATAAGATCAAAGGAGGAATATCCTCGAAACCCCCCTTCCCCCTTCTCATCTCCCGCCTTTTTCCCAGACAGCGTCATTCGTGGCTCACCCTCCATTGTGTTCGCAGGTGAGTGACATCGCTCTCGAAATCCCTCAATATTTGTGAAATCCAATACCTCTCGCCATTATTATATAGTCCACAATCTTCCCCAGTAGTCTGACAATACATGTAAACCCCTATTGAGATCTATTATAAGTGGATAATATCAATTTCCTTCTCTTAAAGAAGGACAACGTGGTTTCAAAACCGCATGGCCTCCTGTGTCCCCTGTTCCCCTTCAAAATAATATTTCATAGTGTACAATATATATTTTTCCCGGTAATCTCTATGTTATTGTGACTGTGTATTAACTTCTGAGTTAAGGAAGTGAATTATCATTTCGTGGCTCACCCTCCATTGTGTTCGCAGGACTCCACCATCACACCTATACAGTGAACACATTTCCCACTATGTATTTGTTAGTAATGTCAAACCACGGGGTGAATTATGCCCCATCTAAGATATTTTTCTTTGTTGTATAAGGGAACCACGTGGGTTTGTTTTAAGATGTAGTTGTATTAGGTTGGCCAAAGTAATTTTTTGTTAGTTCTTCAGGGTAGGAAGGAAATTCAATGTTCGTGGAAGATGAATATGTCGGAAATGTTGAACCCAGAAAGTAATGTTTTCACCCTAGTTTAGGAAAAATTCTCTTGAGAAAAAGGTTACTTAACCACTCTCAGGTACAGTTACTAAATTCACAACATTTACAGGGTGACATAATTAGGGAAGGGAGTTAAGGGTATAAAGTTTGTTTTAGTGTATATTTAAGGTATATTCCATCCCAACTATACAGTAAATAAATAACTAGTAAATCTAAAGAAGTGATTTCGTATTATAATAACCTCTGTTGGTGTGGTAATGTTAATAGGGAGGGGCTCAACACTCTTGAAAAAGGATATGAAACAAATCCACGAATCCATGTGCCTTATTGAAACTCAGTCCACTCTACCAAATAACTAAATTGTTAAATCAGTTCCCCCTTTCTTTTCATTGGTCGCCTATATTTCCCTGGTAGTAATTATTTTCTCTTTCGAATATTTTAACTTCCCTTTAGGAAGAAATTAAATTCCCTGAGAATCCCCTAATTCTCACTAAACCTTTGGGGGTGGTGGCAGCTTTCTTTCCTTAATATCCAGGGAAATATCCAACATCAGGAACCATTAATTAATATAATTAATCAAAGTAAATATATTTTTAATTGCCATGAGAGTTCCCCATTCGAAGTTAATTTAATGACAAGGCACCACACTGGTGGTCCTTCAGCAGTGAAGTGAAAGTAAAACAAATTAATTAAATAAAGAATAGAATAACAGAACAACAATTAACAAAATAAATAAATATAAAAATAACGCCCCCGTCCCCCCCCCGGGCACCACACTGGTGGCTTAAGCGGTGGGATTCAAAGTGTTTTGAGCACTACCTAACAATTACCACAGCAAGTGAGGATGAAAAAGTTTCTTGTCATGCAATAATCAAGTAAGAGGAATGATAAATGAAGTAGTTGTACTCAGGGCCCTACGTGACACATGATTTGTTCTTTTGCTAAGGTATAGCTCTGGGTTAGGTTAAGTTAGTCTGGATTAAGTTAGTAAATAAGTTAGCCTGGATTAAGGTACCCTAACGATTATCCCGCTATAGTTTGGATAACTCGGGAAACGTTAGATGTAAAGGAAGATAATGATTTTGTGGAAGCAAGTTGATGTTATTTTTGTTTAATTAGGCACCTAATTGTGTCAGGTTTTGCCCACATTGCCGTAATCATTTAGTAAAGCTCGAGTTTATTTTTTTTTTGGTGATGAAATTAAGTAAGGTTAGTGAGTTAAAGATTCAACAACTTAGAGGCACCCTAAACTTCCAACACAAACAAAACACACACACTGTTCTGGAGAGCATGGAGCAGTACGTCGCAGGCCTCGGAATGCCCCAGTCTATGGTCCACGACAACGGATTGGAGTCCGTGTCGCAGCAGTTCAAGATCTCTACAGGAGACATCGGATCCTCAGTCTTCACATGGCAGTCAAGACCAAAGCCACATGTGGACAAAGAGGAGTGGTTACTGACTCCTCTGGAAGTTTTGTGTGCCGGGAAAGACAATGATGAACCGATGCCTCCACGGCTGTGTGGTGGACCTGAGCGATGTATTGAGGAGTGTGGATACAGTGGCTGGGCAGAAACAACCCCAAAGAACTATGCCACAATGGGTGTTAATTTTAAGATATAAAGGAAAAGGTTTGGACAATTAGTGGTGCTAAGTTGCAATCCCCTTGGAGGTATGTTGTTGGTGAATCGACCCAGGTGTGACAGGTCGATAGACTATCCACCTTAATTCCCCCGGGCCTAGTTTGAGCCCTGAAGGAGTGGTGAACTTTTAAAGTAGAAGATAAGTTCACAGGATTGTGTGTAGTTCACACAATGGACTAGTTCAGGAAGCTGTAGGCCACTTTAACGTGAGGGAATCACACCTGGTAGTAGTGTGATTAGGCCTCTAAGCTACAGTCTGCCGGTGTTAGGAGGTGGAGGAGACATCAGGACGTAGCCTAAGCTCTGTCAAATGCTTCCTGTATGACCACTTGCTGCGGAAACGAATGAAGGGTGATTGAATGCGAATGTTGTGAGCAAATGAAGATGAATGACTGAGAATTTATGTTATTGTTTGTTTTGGTGTGAAAGTCAAGGGCTGGAAGGCTCAACTTAGCTACCGAGTGTCCGGGATCTTGTACAGTTGACGAGATCATCCATACTTCTCTCATGAGTATGTGGACTGGGGTGTGCCCTACAATAATCTGAACTACAGCCAAGTAGCAGCAGTAGCCAGGCAATTGGTTTCTCAGGAACCACATATTACGTTGCCAGTGTTTTAGCCAGGAAGGGCTGCAGAAGTAGTGGAGTGGTGGGGAAGGTCGAGTGAATGTTAGACTGATGGAAAACCAAGGTGGGTTGTAACCTTAGTGACCACTAAACCAGTTCCTAAATTGTAAAACTGTTAGGATATAATTTTTTATTATTAGTGAGTAAAAACATTTCACCCGGAGGGAAAAGTCGTGTGATGCTTCCAATTTAATTTCAAATAGGCCTACTGAATGTACCTTTTTTTGTTATGTTTAGTCTGCCCTTAGATCCTGTATTCCCAAGGGGATACTGCATTATATAAATGTTTTTACTCACATCATTCATACTTTTATGCTATATGTTTATATTAAGGTTTATATTAGAATTGTTTCTCCAAACTTTCAAATCCTATGCAGTCAACCCCTCCCACAAGACAGTTTTCTATAGAAAGAAATTAATATCATAATCTTAACATTATTAATAGTTATTAACTTGTCAAAATGCTCTCCATAGTCTAATATAATTAACCTACTTAGTTATCTTCCCACAAAACTTTGTTAAGGATGACGTAATATTGCATCATATGAGGTGATCATGCCCCGGGGCCTGTCGAGCTGAGCAAAGTCACGTACACCAGAATTTTCCCCCATATAGTAATCCAGAGATCAGGTTCAATAGATATCTAAATGTCACTTATTTAGCGTCAAAATTAATTTCCTATAAATTGATAACTATTTCACGTCTCAATAATCAATTAATAATAAGATCAAAGGAGGAATATCCTCGAAACCCCCCTTCCCCCTTCTCATCTCCCGCCTTTTTCCCAGACAGCGTCATTCGTGGCTCACCCTCCATTGTGTTCGCAGGTGAGTGACATCGCTCTCGAAATCCCTCAATATTTGTGAAATCCAATACCTCTCGCCATTATTATATAGTCCACAATCTTCCCCAGTAGTCTGACAATACATGTAAACCCCTATTGAGATCTATTATAAGTGGATAATATCAATTTCCTTCTCTTAAAGAAGGACAACGTGGTTTCAAAACCGCATGGCCTCCTGTGTCCCCTGTTCCCCTTCAAAATAATATTTCATAGTGTACAATATATATTTTTCCCGGTAATCTCTATGTTATTGTGACTGTGTATTAACTTCTGAGTTAAGGAAGTGAATTATCATTTCGTGGCTCACCCTCCATTGTGTTCGCAGGACTCCACCATCACACCTATACAGTGAACACATTTCCCACTATGTATTTGTTAGTAATGTCAAACCACGGGGTGAATTATGCCCCATCTAAGATATTTTTCTTTGTTGTATAAGGGAACCACGTGGGTTTGTTTTAAGATGTAGTTGTATTAGGTTGGCCAAAGTAATTTTTTGTTAGTTCTTCAGGGTAGGAAGGAAATTCAATGTTCGTGGAAGATGAATATGTCGGAAATGTTGAACCCAGAAAGTAATGTTTTCACCCTAGTTTAGGAAAAATTCTCTTGAGAAAAAGGTTACTTAACCACTCTCAGGTACAGTTACTAAATTCACAACATTTACAGGGTGACATAATTAGGGAAGGGAGTTAAGGGTATAAAGTTTGTTTTAGTGTATATTTAAGGTATATTCCATCCCAACTATACAGTAAATAAATAACTAGTAAATCTAAAGAAGTGATTTCGTATTATAATAACCTCTGTTGGTGTGGTAATGTTAATAGGGAGGGGCTCAACACTCTTGAAAAAGGATATGAAACAAATCCACGAATCCATGTGCCTTATTGAAACTCAGTCCACTCTACCAAATAACTAAATTGTTAAATCAGTTCCCCCTTTCTTTTCATTGGTCGCCTATATTTCCCTGGTAGTAATTATTTTCTCTTTCGAATATTTTAACTTCCCTTTAGGAAGAAATTAAATTCCCTGAGAATCCCCTAATTCTCACTAAACCTTTGGGGGTGGTGGCAGCTTTCTTTCCTTAATATCCAGGGAAATATCCAACATCAGGAACCATTAATTAATATAATTAATCAAAGTAAATATATTTTTAATTGCCATGAGAGTTCCCCATTCGAAGTTAATTTAATGACAAGGCACCACACTGGTGGTCCTTCAGCAGTGAAGTGAAAGTAAAACAAATTAATTAAATAAAGAATAGAATAACAGAACAACAATTAACAAAATAAATAAATATAAAAATAACGCCCCCGTCCCCCCCCCGGGCACCACAATACAAAAATCTTATTTCTTACTTTAATTTGATGAAAATAATTGTAAACAATATGATATGCTTTTTACTTATTATTAGGAAAAAGGGAACAATTGTAAGTCGAAGCTACAACCACAAAATGCATTGAAACATCAACACCCACACATGTTTGATTGTCACATCTTGTTATTTTCTACATTTCTCTAATATATTACAAGCTTATTGCTTGTCTTTGGCGTTCTTCTATATTATAAACAATATATATAATATAAATCTTATGTAGACGATCAACTATAATGGTCTCAAACATCTTACTTTCTTCTGATTTATTTGAAATATATACCCATTCTTTCTCATGAAAACACACACATCCGCTTCGCCCCACCCACGTAGAGGGCCCAACGTTCGCAATTTTCAACACTTCCCTAATATATTTCAAGCTTTATGCTTGTTTTTGGTTAGCTTTTATATAAAAAACAACATATATATTATAAATCTTATTTATTTCTACAACTGTTATGGTCTTGAACGTCTTACTTTCGTCTTATTTAATCGAAATATTATCTCGCTCAGTGTCTACACAGATGAAGTTCTGAAGTTGGTGAGCTGTGATTCGTTACATGACTAGAGGCAAATATTGGCAAACGCAGATATTCGTATATTGAAAGTGTTTGCGATATGTTGGTCAGAATTTGCCTAGTCATTGCATCTTGGCAAGAGGTCTTGACATTACATGTAAACGCCTATAGTGTTCCCCAAGGGATCCTCGCAGCCCTAAAACAACAACAACAACAACAACATTCTCGTACACACACAGGACACACGTGGAACTACATCGCAGAAGCACTGTCGACCTGATAGCGATAAGAAACCATAGAGGTCACAAGAAGAAAGTGGACTGAACGAAGGAAGAAGAAGAATAACAATAAAAGGAATAAGAAAAACTGAATGTAAGTAAAGGAAATCGATTTACAAGACATAACAGCGTGTAATGTGTGTGTGTGTGTGTGTGTGTGTGTGTGTGTGTGTGTGTGTGTGTGTGTGATATTAATTTATGTAGTATTCTGGCAAATTTTAGTCATTTATATATTTTAAATTTATCTCATAAGAAATAGAGGCCCTGTAGAGCACCACTAGTTGGAGGAATAGGGTCTGAATGTTGTAATAAAGAATAAAGAATAAATAATATTACCTATTATATATATAAGAAATTATATATAACAAAACGTAGATATATTATTACATTCCTTTCATATTGTGATTGTATTGTCTGCAACACACACACAACATACACACACACACAGACATACACATACCTTGGATCAGTGGTTATCGTCCCCGCCTGTCACTCGGCAAGGCTCCAATCTCGCTCTGTGTGTGACAGGCTGACCATCACAAGTCTAGCGCGTGATCCTGCAGGTGAATAACTAACCTAGCCCCCCCCCCCCCCCCTTCAGCATGGCGTCGTGTGAAGAGAAGGATATTGTACTGGCCGCCTCAGAGGAGATGCCGCACGGAACACCTACGGTACAAGGTGAGGACGGAGGGAAGGAGGGAGGGAGGGAAGGATAGATGGATGGATGGAGAGAGGGAAGGATGGATGGAGGGAGGGAGGGAGGGATAGATGCATGGAGGAAGGGAAGGATAAATGGATGGATGGATGGAGGGTGGGAGGGAGGGAAGGATAGATGGATGGAGGGAGGGTGGGAGGGAGGGAAGGATAGATAGATGGAGGGAGGGAGAGAGAGGATAGATGGATGGATTGGTAAATATTCATAACTACTAATTATAATGATAATAATAATGATGATAACAATAACCTGAAGATATAAGATAATAATGAAAGTCACAGTTTTTGTCTAGAAACATAATAAAAAAAAGACAAATAATCACAATTTTAACTTAGAAATAATAATTGTAAGTTTGATATAAAATACTATAATGAGAGAGGAATATAAAGCACTACTACTACTACTACAGGTTACGACTTCAATAATGGAATCGATTACCACAAATTGTTCGACACTTTCCGATACGCTGGCTTCCAGGCGACAAGTTTCGGGTGTGCTGTCGAAGAAATTAAAAAGATGGTGAGAGAGAGAGAGAGAGAGAGAGAGAGGAGAGAGAGAGAGAGAGAGAGAGAGAGAGAGAGAGAGAGAGAGAGAGAGAGAGAGAGAGAGAGATTGTGACATACTGTATATTTCTCATTATTTTTTTTCACTACTTATTAATTCATACATTCATACCCTCCTCCTCCTCCACAGATAGCCTGCCGGGAGGAGCCAATCACAGACCACTCCCCTGACGTCCTACAAGTGACCAAGGATTTGAGTATTCGTAATAATTGCACAATATTTCTTGGCTATACGTCCAACATGGTGTCCTGTGGTGTGCGTGAGACTATTAGGTGAGTGTGTGTGTGTGTGTGTAAAGTATTTTTTTCTTTCTCTCTCTCTACTACTACTACTACTACAACTACAACAACAACAACTATAACTATAACAACCCCTCTCCCCCCCCCCCCCCCCCATAGGTTCCTGGTCCAACACAAGATGGTGGACTGTCTGGTCACCACGGCGGGGGGGGTCGAGGAGGACTTAATTAAGTGTCTCGCTCCGACCTACCTTGGCGATTGGTACTTGAAGGGGACCGAGTTGAGGAAGAAAGGAATCAACCGCATCGGAAATTTACTTGTACCGAACAACAACTACTGTAAATTCGAGGATTGGGTCATGCCGATTCTGGACGCGATGCTGCACGAACAGAAGAGTGAGGTGCGTGTGCCTGTGTGTGTATGTGTGTGTGTGTGTGTGTGTGAAGGATCTCTGACATGGAAGTAATAATGTAATCATCGTAAGGTAAATTAGAATAGTACTGCCTCAGGTCCTCCCACTTAGAGTTTAAATACCAAACACACCTCCACTTAGGCTGCATTGGAGAGATAGGAGAGGTAACGGAGGTAATATTGTGATCGGAGGAGCCCAACGGAGAGAAAATTTAGGGTGATAGGAGAGGTAACGGAGGTAACATTGCCATTGGAGGAGCCCAACGGAGAGAAAATTTAGGGTGATAGGAGAGGTAACGGAGGTAACATTGTCATCGGAGGAGCCCAACGGAGAGAAGATTTAAACAGACTAAGCTGAAAGAGTTGGAAATTAGGGGGAGGGGAAAAAAATTAGTCTGGGATATCTGTAAAGAAGTACAATTGCTGTTCTAGGTCGTTAAGGTTAGCTAAGGTGAAGATTTATTTTATTTATTTAATTTTTTTTTTTTTCCCCATCCTATAGTCACCTTACACTTCACTTCCATAGAACATTCATTTTTTATTTATTTTATATATATATATATATATATATATATATATATATATATATATATATATATATATATATATATATACACATTTCATTATATATATATTCTATTCTTTCCTCTGTGTTTAGTTTTATTTTTTTTATTTATTATTTTTTTCCCCCCTATAACCACCCTATACTACACTTCCTTAGGGTATAAATTGGACGCCTTCCAAGATCATCGCTCGCCTCGGCACTGAGATGAAGGACAAGAATTCTATAGCTTACTGGGCAGCACTGAACGGCATCCCTGTGTTCAGCCCAGCACTCACCGACGGCAGCCTTGGTGACATGATGTACTTCCACGGCATTAAGAGTCCTGGGCTTAGGGTGGATATCAATGAAGGTGGGTGTACGTGTGTGGGGGGGTGTGGGGTGTACGTGTGTGTGTGTGTGTGTGTTGGTGTGGTAGTGTGTGTACGTGTGTGTGTTGGGAGGGAAGTGAGAGTAATAATAATGATCAATTGTTTTTTTGTCTTAGATGGCTAATTTTATAATCGTCTTTCCTCCTCCTCCTCCTCAGATCTGTACCGCCTGAACCAGCTGACCAAGAAATCGATCAACACAGGAATGATCATCGTGGGCGGAGGCATCGTTAAACACCACATCTGTAACTCTAACCTAATGGTGTGTGTGTGTGTGTGTGTGTGTGTGTGTGTGTGTGTGTGTGTGTGTGTACGTGTACGTGTGTGTGTGTGTGTGTGTACGTGTGTGTGTGTGTGTGTGTGTGTATGCCTTCCTTCCCTTCTCTTCTCTCTTCTTCCTTTATTCCTTCACTCTCCTATTCACACACACACACACACACACACACACACACACATATATATTCTCTCTCTCTCTCTCCTTCTCACCTTCCTTCCTTTCTCTATATAAAATAACTTAATACTTCTCTCTCTCTCTCTCTCTCTCTCTCTCTCTCACTATTCATATCTATATCTTACAGTCTCCCTCTCCCTCATCTCTAACCTAACCTAACCTAGATATAAAATAGCTTTCTCTCTCTCTCTCTCTCTCTCTCTCTCTCTCTCTCTCTCTCTCTCTCTCTCTCTCTCACACACACACACACACACACATTCTCTCTCTCCCCGCAGCGTAATGGAGCCAACTTCTCGGTCTTCCTGAACACGGCTTGTGAGTGGGACGGGAGTGACAGCGGCGCACGGCCTGATGAAGCTGTGTCCTGGGGGAAGATTAAACTGGAGGCCACACCAGTCAAGGTATGGAGGTGTAGGGAGGCGGGGGGGATGTGTGTGTGTGTGTGTGTGTGTGTGTGTGTGTGTGTGTGTGTGTGTGTGTGTGTGTGTGTGTGTGTGTGTGTGTGTGTGTGTGTGTGTGTGTGTGGAGGGGTGTTGAGAGGGGTTTGTGTGTGTGTGTTTGGGTAGTCGTGGTTGATGTGTGTGTGTTTGGGAGGGGTGTGTGTGTGTTACTTTATTTTTTACTTTTTTTGTATAATTTCATCCTATCATGGACGCAGCTGAGGTGGGTCTCCACTGTGACCAGGCAGTTCAACCTTGCTGTCAATCCTCCATGTAATGAGTGAGTTGCCGGTTGAACTGGGGTATCCTGGTATTGGGGGCTCGTCTGGTATTGTGGACAACCATCTGTCCAGCCTGTGCTTGAAGAGGTCAGGTGTGACCCCTGTCAGGTTCTTGATGGTGTCCGGCACAGCATTGAAGAGATGAGCCCCATTGTGTGAGAAGCAGTTATGCATGCAAGTCTTTATTTTCTGAGACGTTGCTTCTGCCCTCTTCACATAGCATAACTGCCCTTTTCTTGGGTGTGGGTTAATTTCTATGCCCACATTCGGTACAAGACCCTCCAGGATCTTCCACACATAAATCACTAGGTAGCACTCTCTTCTTCTTTGCAAGGAGTAGAGTCTAAGTTCCTTGAGTCGCTCCCAGTAGTTGAGTTGGTGGACGTTTTGAATCTTGTTTGTGAAAGATCTTTGCAGGGCCTCTATTTTCATGATGTCTCCTACTTTGTGAGGAGACCAGAGCTGGCAGCAATATTCCACTCGGGGCAGCACCAGGGACTTCCAAAGGGACAGCATACAGGTACTGTCTCTTGTCTTAAAGGTTCTCAGGATTCATCCGGCCAGCTTCCTTTGTGGTGACCTTGCATATTTTATGATCTGACATTTTAGTTACCATTAATTTATAGGAATGGATAATATCATGATCATTGCTAAACAGCAAATCTAAAATGTTTTCTCCCCTTGTAGGCTCTTTTATACATTTTTTGAGGAAATATGTTTCAGCAACACTAAAAAGGTATATTGCTTGTTGTTTCTCCTCCACTGTGTCCCCATTCACTTTCATTTTATCCCAATTTACATGTGGTAGATTAAAATCTCCAAGTAACAGGACTACAGTTTCCTGGCTTGGAAAATTTTTAAATATATTTTCTAATTAGGTTTTGATTTCTCTAAAATTTTCCTGGGTTGTGTTTGGGGGTCTGTACAGGCAACATATTACAGCATTGAGTGACTCCACGTACAGTGCCAACAACTCTATAGTCCCGTTTGAGAAACTTATTAATATCTCCGTTTTTGCTGCCAGTTCTTGCT
>JAXIVD010000663.1:0-35000 GCA_036785275.1 Cancer borealis | reverse complement strand
TGTATTATTTTATTTCAGAGACTATTGGGCTTTTACTTGATAGTTAAAATGGCTCATATATCGTCTGAGAATATGTCGTCTGAATCATTATCAAATTATTGTAAGTATATTCAACATTATTATATTATAATTATATTCCCGTTGTCATCCCCGGTAATTCTTAAGAAATACAACTCCACCCCTTCCTTATTAACCTCTTTCCCTCTCCCCAACAAGCTTGGGGACATGTCGGGAAAGCGGGGTTTTTGGGTGGGGGAGGCCATAATAGACGAGATACAGTGATCCGAAAAAAAAAGGAGTCTAAGGACAAAAGCGGCCATATTTGGGGAAAGTATGCGCCGGAAATCAACAAAATCACATCATAAAAACTTAACCTAACCTAACCTAGCATAATCTGACCTAACCTAGCCGGGGGGGCTGCGCCCTCCCTGGACGCCCCCAGGACACTATTCCAACGTAACCTAACCTAACCTAGACCCCCTAACATAACATAACCTAACATTGTATTGTGAGCTTAATATCAACGAGCGATCATTAAAACCTTCACACACACTTAAGTACTCTATCTATGCTTCTCGAAAGTACATAATATTCACAATCGATTTGGAGTTGTTGTTCTTAAGATTTTCCTCATCCCCTTATTGGTACAGAATGCGCCGGCGTCACCCACCGTGTTCCCATTAAATTTGACATTTTCATCGTACAAAGAGTTTCAAAAACACTTAAAAAGTTATCAACAGAATAATCTGCTATTGGTACGGCCTGTGCCTTATTATTTACCTGGTAAAGCATCTTTCAAGTTATGTTAGGTTGATTATGTTATGTTAGGTTTGGTTAGGTACTGGTGGGTTTGGTTAAATAAGCTTTTTACCCAAAAGTTAGGCACGTTCCGCATCTATAACCGAGCACTATGAGGATATGGCTGCTGTACCTGTAAGCTGAGCCTAAATAATTGGCAGTGCTTACAAGTACAGTAGCCATACGAAAAAGGGATGACAACGGGGTACGGCTGCCGTATCCGTAAGCACTTTGTAAATCATTTTCTATCTATATGGATCTTATCTAAATGTTGTGTTGTTACATTAGTGTAGAACTTAGTATTAACTTTTTAATTATTATTTTAGTGAGTGGAAGTTTGCCGGTGTACGTGTCCCACCAAGACGTCACCCAACACCCCCAGCTGAGTGGCCTTCTGCAGGACCTCACCCAACGCATCACCAACACAGGCTGTACCAAGACAACACACACCAACCTCATGCACGCTACGGCCACACTCAAACATGCAAGGTGGGTGTAGGTATGTAGGTATTTATTTTATTTATTTTTTATTAATTTATTCTTTTATATTATTTTATGTTCATACTTTCTTATATATACTTGTAACTATGTGGCGTGTTGTGATGGGAACCTGACCTATTTCATTTATTTATGTTTTATTTATTATTTTGTGTGTAGTGTGTATAATTATAGACCACATCTTTACCTTATACATTACACTCTTACCTTACTCTACAACCTGAAGGAAGGAAGGAAGTGAGGGAGGGAAGAAGGAAAGGAGGAAGGAAGAGAGGGAGGAAGGTATGTAGTGTATATAGACTACATCTTTACCTTACTTTACTTATACTTTATCTTACTTTATTTATACTTTACTTTACATTAGGTTCAATTACTTGGAGGTGGCTACACTGCATCGCGTGTCTCAAGATGTGCTCCTAGACCTGTGTGATGGCGAGGACAAGGAGGACAAGGAGGGAAAGGTAAGCTGGGAGGAGGGAAGGAGTGGATTGATGGGAGGAAAATATATAAGCACCAGAAAGATGTCAGAATGTGATAATAATAATAGTGAGTTGACGAGAATAAAGTAGATGTATAAATGTAACAATTATAATTATACACAACATAGTATATTAATTAATGCGTCAATTAGGAGTAATATAAAATGAATAGAATTGAATTGCATTACATAAACCACTTATTTTATTATTTTTTCTTCTTCTTCACAAATCAATATATTATGTAATGGAGGCTTGTAGTGATGATGGTGATCTGAATATGATGCAAAATACAAAATATATATATAAACTGTATGTGTAATTTGATCTAACTAAACCTTACCTATAATTGACCTTACCATCATATCTTTTTTATCATACCATCTACCTCTTAAATTAACATACTGCTCTATAACTTCACCTTACTCTTCTTATATTAACTAACTATATAACTAAGTAATTAACGATGTATTCTCCCTTTCTAACAGGACATGAGTAAGATGCTGGAGGCTGTAACCTTATCTGAGCTTCAAGATCATCTCGCCTTAGCTGGGAACAGTGGAGAGAGGAAAGGAAGGGAAGGAGGTGATAGCAGTGAGGTTAGTATTAACTTATTATTATTACACATTTTATCAGATTAATGAAGGTAGAAATGCATGTGGTTATTGTTGTTTTTATTGTTATGTATATATTTTTTAATTGTTCAGTACTGTTTTATCATTGTTATTATTGGCGTAACTGTATGTATGTATGTATGTATGTATGTATTCTGTCTCCAGGTGATGTGTTGTTAAATTTTTGTTTTTTATATTATTATTGTTATTATCTTTTAGTCTTAGTATTATGATTAACATTGATATCAGTATTATTATGATGATTATTTCATTCTCTCTATATGTACTCACTTTATCTGTTTTGTATTTCCTATATTCCTTCTGGTGAATCCAAATTATTATTATTATTATTATTATTATACGTTTTATTGGATTATTGAATGCAATGATGAAATTATATGATAGTTTTTATGTGTTTTGATATACTTTTGATTTCTATTTACTTTATTTTTTATTATTTTTCAGCGTGTTTTACGGGACTTTTTTAACTTTATTTCATTGACTTCATTTTCTTTCCTACTTTTTTTTTTTTTAGCTTAATGTGTTTTAGTTATTATTGCTATTTTTATTTATTTTTATTTTTTATTTTTTTCATCGTGTTTTAGTTCTTATTTATTTTTTAATTTTGATTTTTTCATCGTGTTTTAGATTTCATTTCAATTTTTATCTCAATTAATTTTTTTTTTTTCATTGTATTTTAGTTTTTATTTCAATTTCAATTTATTTTCCTTATTTTTTCAGTGTGTTTTAGATTTTATTTCTATTTTTATTCATTTTTTTCCTTATTTTTTCAGCTTAATGTGTTCAATATTAGTAGCGAGGATGTGTTGAGCCGAAGTAAAGCTTTGAACCCTGAAGCTTACATTACAGACTTAAGCTTAGCCATGGAAGCTCATCTCCAACAACAATGGATCAAAATAAGCTCATTTCTAAATCCTGTTGGTAAGAATTTTTTGGAAAACTTTGATCAAAATTTTTTCTTGTGTTGCATAGAATGGGTAAGTTTAATGATTGGTATGTTGTATGTTGATATGTTGTATGTTGCCATGTGGTGTTGCTATTTCTATGTTGCGTTTGTAGGAAAAAACGTCGATTGATTACGTATAGATTAGAAAAAAAAACAGATTTACGTTGCATAGAATAATGATTAACTAATTCTCATGTTCTATGTTGCCATGTGGTGTTGCTGCTTCTATGTTGCATTTGAATGGGGAAAAAAACATGGATTGATTATGTATAAAAAAAAAAAGAAGAAAAAAATATGAAGCCTTCCAGAATTAATGCATCTTTATACATATATTCTCTCCATTTAAATTATTATATTCACATTATAATTATTTTTCAATGGTGTCAACTTAATTAATGGAAGGAAGATATCCATCACATATAATTAAGATCAATTATTATGAATTCATCCCTTTGGTCATAGCTGCAAAAAAAATAAAGCAATTATATTCCTACGTCTAGTAATATTTTTATTTATTATTAATTTTTCTTTATACAGGAAAAAAAACATTACATTATTACCATATTTTCATAGGTTTTGAAAGCTGTAGGTATCTCTCACATATAATGAAAATCCATTATTATAAATTAAATCATTGTATTCTTGTGTCTAGCAATATTTTTTATCTATATTCAACTTTTCTTTATGCAGGGAAAAAAATACAATAATTACCATTTTTTATATAGGTTTTGAAGGCTGTGATCCCCAAGACACCACCAAGATTGTTGAAAACTTAGAAGCCACCAAACAAAAGCTTACTGAGGAGAACAACAAACTTACTCATTGTGTCGTACAAACTCACTCACTCATTCAAAAGGTACAAACTGTTACTCATATTTCTTTATCTTTTATCCTATTGCAGAACTGGATAAGGATAATAAAAGAACGATATACAGGTTGACTATCAATAATCCGGCATGCGCAAACACCTTATTCTGAGTACAGCGCCATCAAAACATAAACATAAACAGTGCCGCCAGAAAACAGTGATGCACTAACTCAGGAAATTTGAAACTGCACTCTGAAATTCATGCCGGAAAACTGATGGGACCGGAATATTGATAGTCAACCTGTAATATAAAAAAAGTCCTCTTGTGATTGCTGGTTCCCTATAGAAGAGTAAAGTGAAAAGTAAGGTTAAATTAAGGTTACAGATGTGTTGATACTGTTCTCTTAAAGGAGTTCAAGCCGTAGGAAGGAAGGAAGGTTGGAATACAGGTTCAGGTAAAGAGTTCAATGCACTTATTATACATAGAACATCATTTTATCATAGTATTAGACAACATGAAAATTAATAGGAATGATTTATGTGTGTAATTGTTTATAAATGATTGCCTTACTTTTCCTCCTGAAGGTACGTATGTGGCAAGATACTGAAGAGAAAAATTATATAGAACCTAATTTTATAATATTAAACTGAATAATCATAAAAAAAAAAAAATTCATACAAATTATTTAGTGTATATATTTAAATGGTTATGTTACTTTTACTTACTAACTTATTTACTTTATTTTACTTTACTTTTCCCCTAAGGTGTATTAGACTAAACAATCATAAAAAAATTAATAGGAAGAATTCGTGTAAGTTAAGTGTTTATAAAAATGTTTGCCTTACTTTTCCTCCCAAAGGTGTATGGTTTCCTGTTTGAGTACAGCAAGATTCTGAAAAGCCTTGTGTCCAAACAGCGAAGGTCTCTCTACCCGGCACACCACTTGGCTAACTGTCTTGTCACTCTCAGAGCTCACTTCCTCAAGCTAAGGTAAAGCTCATTATTCCCTACTTCCTATGTAAAATAAAGTGGCTAAATAATAATAATAATAATCCCTCCTGAACTAGGTAACTATAGACCATAATTTATATAGTTGTGCTAGGGTCAACGAGTGTGCTGCCCCTCTCACCAAGTAACTACTGTGACCTAAGATTGAAGTTACAACTCTTAGGTCACAAGTTATTCCTAGGTAAAGAGAGTTTGGTCAGCCATGAAATAATATTATCTTTGTTATAATGAAAGGGTAAATTGATATGATTGTAACTAAGGTGAAGCTTATTATTTCCTATGTAAATATTGGAGAGCTCTGTTAGGCAATGAAATATATCTTTAATGAATAAATAGAAAAATTCAATACTGTTAAGGTACGTACAATATATATATATTTTTTTCATTTATTTATTTTTATTCCCAGGTGTCTTGAATTGGAGATCTTAACTGACACCTACAACAGCCAGTCCGTCCGTGCCCTTAAATTAGTTCAAGGTCATTTACACCAGCGCACAAAACAAGCTGAAGACTCACTGGCTAGACTGAGACACAGTATGGAAGCTTATACACACTTAGACTCAACCTTCCAAGACTTATTAAAGGAATATTCTAAGCTGCAGGAAGATATTAACTTTGCTAAAATGTCTTCGGATATAAGTAAGTTTTAAAGTTTTTGTTTAATTAAGCTGTAACTATATTAGGTTTATTACGTGTTTACTGATTCTATCCAGCTTTATTTTCTGCTACAATTAAATTTTTATCTATTTGCTTTCTTTAATTATTTTTTATTCATTTATTCAATAATTTTTTTTAGTAATTTTTTCTCTTTTTTTTTAGTTATAGTTTTTTCATCTCTTTAATATAACCTTTTTATATATTTATTTAGGTATGTGGGTCCACTTATTTGTATGTATATATATTCATGATCTGTTAAATATTATTACTTAGAATTATATATATACATTAAACAAAAACAAAAATTAAAATATAAAAAGATTTGTTATACTTTATCAAACCCGCTATTTCTTATATTTAATTGACATCTATATAATTAAAATAACTATCTATTAGGAGTATTAAAAGTAGAAGTGGTGAGGTTATTCTGAAGTTGTATTTGGCGTTAGTCAGACCTCACCTCGACTATGCAGTGAAATTTTTGGTCCTTATTACGTATTATAGAATGGATATAGGATTGTTAGTCAGTGCAGAGAAGGATGACCAAAATGATAGAAGGGATTCGTAATTTTAGTTATGAAAGGAGACTAAAGCTTTTGAAATTACGCTCACTGGAGAGACGTAGAGTAAGGGGAGATCTGATTGAAGTATTTAAGTGTTAGAAGGATTTTAATAAGGGCAATATGTAGGAAAAGTTCTTACGATCAGTAGTGAAACCCATGGGCAGCCTCGGAACGGACGGATCCACACGTTGACGACCCAGAAAGAAAATGGACAAAGGACACGGAATACTCTCAAAATCGCAACAATAAACATATCTACACTAAGGCAAGGTGGAGTGTTATCTCCATTACTGTTTATATTGTACATGGATAGGATAATCAAGGATATTGAAGGAGAGAAATATGAACCCATTGGTGCTCGCGTATGCTGACGATATAGCCATAGTTGCAAACAGTTGGGAAGATCTACAAACTGAAATGGATAAATGGAATGATGTGCTGAACCGATATAGGATGCAGATGAATATTGCAAAAACAGAAGTAATGTTTGTCGATAGAGGGTGAATGGAGGGAAGAATCGAAGTAGAAGGACAACAATTGAAACAGGTTGAACATTTTAAGTATTTGGGAGTGGAAACAACCATCAGGAGACAGAAATAAACAGCAGGATTACAAAATATAACAACACCCTAAATATTTTGTACCCACTACTAAAAGAAAAAAGCATCCCACTCCAGTGCAAGAAAACAATCGACTCAATATTGAGACCTGTGTTAACATACGGCAGTGACGCCTGGGTCCTGAACACAAAATTAAAATGCCGCATCATGGCAGCCGAAATGAAAGCCCTTAGAATAATAAAAGACAAGGGAGTAATGGAGTAACAGGACTAGACGGCTTTATGGATGGGGATGAGAGGTGGATGTAGGTAACAAGGGAGTAATGGAGTAACAGGACTAGACGGCTTTATGGATGGGGATGAGAGGTGGATGTAGGTAATAAGGGAGTATTGGAGTAACAGGACTAGACGACTGTTGTAAACTTGTAATCCTTAAATAAAAATGGAGAAAAATACATTAAATACATTGAAATACATGAAAGAGAGGAATACAATAATACATAAGAATATCATAGAAATAAATAAAATAAATGAATAGATAAATAAATTAGATAAATTAAATAAATTCTCTTAGGTGATGCTACCGTCTAGTCCTCCAACCTTTAACCTTGAGCTGTATATCCTTTCTAATATATGATCCTTTCCCTGTGACGTCATGACCAGTCTGCCCATCGCGACCTTGAGCCTTGAGCCACTCGGAGCCAGTGTCCAGCTGAGCACCGCAAAGGGAGGGTGTTGCCGCTCCCTGCCCAGCTTGCTCGTTTTCTTCATATATTCACTGTCAGTTATCAAGGTGAGTAGTTTATATTATAGGTATTAAGTGCTTGAGGTCAAACTATATATGTAAGGCCATAGTTCACTTGTGTTAGTTAGCTTTGTGATGTTAATTAAATATCTTGTTATTCACTACTACTTCGCTTTTTATGTGAATTAATTAATATATCTTTCTTATATTAAAACCACATTAGTCACCAGTTTTATGTATAAATGACATAGACTAGTATTGAATATTTCATTTTATATATCCAGTTTAATTAAGTAGTTATATATGTATGTTGTAACTGTGCAATTAATGGTTGTCACGTGGTTATATTTTGTTGCTACGGAATAAATGCCACGTGGTTGTTATAGTTATCAAGTGGTTGTAGCTGCAGTAGAAACGTGGTTGTAGTAGTAATTGTAGTATTGGTAGTAGTTGTAGTTGTAGTAGTAGTAGTAGTTTTAGTTATTAGTAGTCACGGCTTCAACTACGGAAGAATAGCTTTTGTCAGCGAGTCATTAACAAGTGGAACCAATTAACTACCTGAACCAGTAATGTCACTTCCTTCCATAAATGCATTTAAATATAAGTTTAACGAATACACACAAAAGGACCTCAGTAAATTTTGTCTCCCTTGGTACTAAATAAAAGCCGACAGACAAAG
Source organism: Cancer borealis (assembly GCA_036785275.1). Lineage (NCBI taxonomy): Eukaryota > Metazoa > Arthropoda > Malacostraca > Decapoda > Cancridae > Cancer > Cancer borealis. Next base: position 26,627 of record JAXIVD010000663.1, on the reverse strand, counting down.
CCAAATAAAGCCAATTAAGTTAAAACAATCAATACAGTTATATACAAGAGAGTCAAACATAAACAAATAAACGATAAATTCCACAGTTAATTCAATGGTGGTTGTAGCAATAGTACGTGTGTTAATTGCCATCATATTGACACTCATATTTACACTCGTTCATCCACTTGGTAACAGCCATACTCTAATTAGTAGTGGTTAGAGAGGGTGGTTGTTAAAGGGTTTTTATATTTAATTCACACGTTTTACTGAACATAATCCATATTTATTATACCTAGGTGTAGTATAATGTTCTTTAAATCTCAATCATTATGAGTTCCTTCCGTCATGTTTCGAACCTATGAATTGTGGTGCAATTGAACGGTTTGAAGCACACTATAGCTTATCTAGTGAGGTAAGGTGCAAGGGAGTCTAGGGATGGTAATTAAGGTGGGCTTCTTCTCATTAGATAGTTAACGTGTCAGTCGTAATGGTTTTTAAGTGTTAATTAATATTCGTGTTGTTTATGAGTTGTTCCGTCAGACTTCACCTGTTCATGATTGTTGATGTAAAAAATGTTTCTTTTCGTGGTGCGGTGTCTGGTTTTTTCTAATTTAAGGCTGTGTCCCCTGGTGTGTGTGTGTGTGTGTGTGTGTGTGTGTGTGTGTGTGTGTGTGTGTGTGTACTACATAAACAACTATTATATCACCTCGTATTGCTTAAGTTAAGTTAATTATTCCCTTCCTTTTTTATTTTCATTATAATTTTTTTCCCTTTTTTATAATTATTTTAAGTTCAAGGCCGTTCGCTCGTTGGCAATTAGTTGGAACAAGACAATTTTCCCTTCGCGCTCTCTTTTACTTCCATATAACGTATTTTCTCCGTTTTATTAATTATTTCAAGTTCAAGGCCGTTCGCTCGTTGCCAATTAGTTTTAACAAGACAATTAACCACCATAGTTTGTATATTAACTCAGTCGAAAAAGCTGGAGCAAGTACAGTATCGGTTAGGCTATCTTTTATTTGAATAGCACAGCGAAAGCGAATTGTATTATTATCCCGCTGTCTCCGTGACCACCTACAATAGTGTTAAGATTATAGATAGATTACTACTATAATACATTTTCTCAGAACCTCACACTAGGATGAACAAGACTATATTTGGTGTTTATTATTTGGTTGACAGAATGTTGTATCTATTTTTGGTATCTATCAAGGTATCTATCACATGCAAGGATTATTATTGTTATTAGAATTTACAAACAATAGCTGCCAACTCTACAAGCATTGGATCATAAAAGTCTCTCTCTCTCTCTCTCTCTCTCTCTCTCTCTCTCTCTCTCTCTCTCTCTCTCTCTCTCTCTCTCTCTCTCTCTCTCTCTCTCTCTCTCTCTCTCTCTCTCTCTCTCTCTCTCTCTCTCTCTCTCTCTCTCTCTCTCTCTCTCTCTCTCTCTCTCTCTCTCTCTCTCTCTCTCTCTCTCTCTCTCTCTCTCTCTCTCTCTCTCTCTCTCTCTCTCTCTCTCTCTCTTCTCTCTCTCTCTCTCCTCTCTCTCTCTCTCTCTCTCTCTCTCTCTCTCTCTCTCTCTCTCTCTCTCTCTCTCTCTCTCTCTCTCTCTCTCTCTCTCTCTCTCTCTCTCTCTCTCTCTCTCTCTCTCTCTCTCTCTCTCTCTCTCTCTCTCTCTCTCTCTCTCTCTCTCTCTCTCTCTCTCTCTCTCCCCCCCAAGGTACTACCTCCCGACTCTGAAAAAAGTTGAAGTGTAATAGTGTACGTATATGCAAACTAACTTTACCTTGTGCTACATACAGTGACACGTAAATTAATTGGTATCAGCGAAACAAATAATTGAATACCATATGTAGTATTAGTATCCTATTACTAAATTACCATACGAAGCTTCTTCTTTTTTTTTTTTTTTGTCCCCCTCAAAAGGCAGAGGAACGCGGGATATCTATGAGCTTGTCTTACCATAGTGATAGTAAGGAGGCAAGAAAATCAAAGCTGCCTCTTTTTAGTTTTGTTTCAGTCTCAGTTGTTTCAGTCCCTCAGTTTTGTTTCAGTCTCAGTTTTGTTTCAGTCTCTCAGTTTTGTTTCAGTCTCTCAGTTGTTTCAGTCTTTCAGTTTTGTTTCAGTCTCAGTTTTGTTTCAGTCTCTCAGTTTTGTTTCAGTCTCTCAGTTTTGTTTCAGTCTCTCAGTTTTGTTTCAGTCTCTCAGTTTCGTTTCAGTCTCTCAGTTTCAGTTTCAGTCTCTCAGTTTTGTTTCACTCAGTTTTGTTTCACTCAGTTTTGTTTCACTCAGTTTTGTTTCAGTCTGAGTGTGGCTGTTGTGTCATTAAATCCGTTGTTAATAAGTATGTGTGGCGCAAGGTGGGTAAGGGTAGGGTGTTGCAGGCAATGACAGTTGCCGGCCGGACGGTGCGTGTGTCCTGAGGCGAGGCAAGGCAGATGACGGCGAAGATAGAGTGGAGACTGACAGGACAGGACATTGTAGCAGGTAGTGGCAGAGCAAGTAGTGTCATTTGTTTCCTCAAGGCAGTGGGAGACGCTATTGAAAATGTGTTTGGAGCAGAAGTAGCCAAGCCTCAATCTGTGCACTTGTTTGACTATACCTGGGCGGGGGGATGAGAGGCTTCATTTGTGTGGCGCAAGTGTACCAACTACCAGGTGGATGATCTGGAAGCCTAAACATCTTCTAGGCCTAGGGCGAGTCTGGTAAGCGGTGGCGAGGTGGTGTTAGCCCGAGATTTTACCTGGGATAAGCTGGCTACAAGAGGGGAAGGTAACGTGTGGGAGTGAAGTGGCGAAGTGGTGTTTACTGTTTAGGCGAGCAGCGCAGTCACCCTTTCATTAGCATAATTGCCAACCTGCCCAAGGATCGAGCCAGTATAGAATGATGGTGGTGTTGGCCAGAGTGTGGTGGTGGTGTGTGCATATGGAGGAGGATGGAAGACAGGAGATGAATATTGTCCTTCAGTTGGCAGTGATTAAGGGTTTCCAAAGCAGAGAGTGTTATGCGAATCTTTCTTATTTAGCTTCGATATCAAACTCTTTCTTTCTTCCCCAAATTTCCACCTGGTGCAGCGTGGATCAGAAATTGGTTCGAGTGTGTATAAGAAACTAGAGGAGACTGTCACTGAATTACCATATAAAACTTATTATTATTATCTAAGCTTCGATATCATACACACTTTCTTTCCCAAATTGACACTTGGTATAGAGATGGCGTTGGTGCGAGTGTATAGGAAACTTGAGGAGACTGACGCAGATGGAAGTAATGGACTGCTGCTACAAAGACTAAAGAATGCCTGTCCAAACCTTACATCTGTACAGCAGGAAACTTGCTACTACATACTAACTGATGGAAAGTAAGTAAATAAAATACTGGAGACCATTGTAATAGTGTCATTCTCTCTCCCTTCACTGACGGCTCTCATAAGTATTTCTGTGATAATTAACGTACGTATTTATTATAACTTTCATATGTTTTTCTATGATAAATGAAATAAAAAAAAAACTTAGTTAATATACAATAACTACAACCTAACTTCTCATTATTCCAGTTCTGGTAGTGATGGAGAAGCTGATGGAGATAACGTAGTCCAAAAGCTAGGCAAGGAGGCAGCGTGTCAGCTTTGGGGGCTGTTGGGTGACCCTTGGCTTCCCGAGTCTGGTTTGTCCTCCTGCACACAGCTGCACGCCAACCAGGAGACTCAAACACTAGTGGAGATTGGACCAAGGTGTGTAAATGTGTTGTAGTGTAGTTTTATATTTATACTGTAGTTTTATATATTCCTTAAGAAAAAATTGTAAGAGCCCAATCCTAAGCAAGTTTCTTTTTTGTATTACACTATGTCTTCCACCTTAATAGTATGTTGTGTTTTCAGGCTGACTTCTACAACAGCTTGGAGTACCAATGCTGTCAGTATATGCCAGGCAGCCGGAGTGACAGGTGTGGAGCGGCTGGAGAGAGCTCACCGCTACCTAATAAATGCATCCACTCCCTTTACTCAACAGGACAGGCAAAAGGTGGGAGGGACTTGAAATATTAACTTTATAATGATTACTAATTTTTAGGATTTCTGATTTGTGGCAATTACGTGTAATGTATAATTTTTTTTTTATCTTACAATATAATTAACTGTAATGAGTACTGATTATAGGATTTCTCATTTGTGGTAATTATGTGTAAAGTATAATTATTCATCTAACACTAAAATGCACTTGCTTTATTAACTTTAACGAGTACTAATTTCACTATTTCTGATGCGTGTTACTGTTACTCATACTGTACAATTATTTACCTCCCACTAAAATGTTACGTTATAGCTTGTCTCTGCCCTACATGACCCGATGACGCAACAAGAGTATGTGAAGCCACTAGACACCTTCAGCCTCAAGGTGGAGCCGGAACAATGGATACAAGTGGATGTGTTGGGCAGGGGGAAGGAAGCGTTGCAGGAAGTCAATAAAAACATGGGTTAGTTAGTGTGTTAATTCTCTTCATTTTACACTAAATTACAAGGTCGTAACAAACAATAAATTGATTATATTACACTAAATTACAAAGTTAATGGGTACAAAGGGAAGGAAGCGCTACAGGAAGTGAATAAAAACATAGGTTAGTGTATAGTCTTCATTTTACACTAATTTAGAGGGTCTTGAGAAACCGTAAATTTGTCATATTACACTAAATTACAAGGTCGTAAGAAATAGTAAATTAATTAAAAAAGAGATGCAAGATGTAATGTAAGAATATATTTCACATTTTTGTTGTATAGCTATCAAGGTGACAACTCCATCAAGTGTTTAGCTAGTTGACAAATAGAAGATTGATTGGAAAGGAGACGTTAAGACCATACTTTTTCACATCTTTATTGTACAGTTCTCAAGAGTGTTAGGTAACTGAACTCAAACACACCACTCATTACAATCATACCCCAAACACAGCTCCCAAAAGTACTTAACTTAATAATTACCTTTGCATCGTTACAGGACTTACTTTTGATGACTTGAGATATAGATTCGTTACAATCACACCCAAAAACAGCTTCCATAACTACTTACATGATAATTATTGTTACAATCCTACCAAAAAAAGACCTTCCATAACTACTTTACCTAACTTTTTTTTCTTTTTACAGGACTTGCTTTTGATGACTGGGATATCGACTATTACACTGACCTTTTCAAGACTAAGGTCAAGCGGAATCCAACCACCGTGGAGCTGTTTGATCTCGCTCAGTCAAACTCCGAACACTCGCGTCACTGGTTCTTTAAGGTAAGGCGAGGGGGGGGGGTTGTACTGTGCATGGTAGGGCAGGGAGGAGGCTGGAGGGGGTTGGTGGGGGAAGACATGGTATAAAAATATATTTAATTAATTTATATATATTTTCTCCTTAATATTTCAGGGGAAGTACTGGGTGGAGGGGGAGGAGCTGCCTTGCTCATTGATGGAGATGGTGGCGGCAACCAACACACCTGCCACCACACATGCTAATAATGTGATTGCATTCTCAGATAACTCCAGGTGAGATATATATATATATATATATATATATATATATATATATATATATATATATATATATATATATATATATATATATATAGAGAGAGAGAGAGAGAGAGAGAGAGAGAGAGAGAGAGAGAGAGAGAGAGAGAGAGAGAGAGAGAGAGAGAGAGAGAGAGAGAGAGAGAGAGAGAAAGAGAGAGAGAGAGACACAGAGAGAGACACAGAGAAAAGAAAGATTAGTATATAAAAAAAAAGAGTGAAAGGAATGAGTCAAAATACATACCAGTTTCTCAGATTATAAATAACTCACAAAAATTATCACTGTTATTCCTGCATTGCCTTTCACTCTGGTGTCCTTTTGTCTCTATTAAGTAGATATTATAGTAATAGTGTAGCTAAATGGACAGCCTCGTTAGGTCCAATACAAATGTTGCTGTCTGTTCTTCCTTTGTATTATTATGAGGGACATTTATCCTTGATGTAATTGAGAGTATGTTCTTAAATGTTATTGAATGTGTGTTCTTTAATGTTATTGAGTATGTGTTCTCCCCCCACAGTGGTGTAGAGGGTTGGAAAGCAAGTGTCCTGGTGGCATCAGACCCTCGTGCTGCCTCGGAAATCAAGGTTGAAAGCCGGCTACGACACCTCATATTGACGGCAGAGACCCACAACTTTCCTACTGGCGTTGCTCCCTTCAGGTGTGTGTGTGTGTTATACCATTCAACAATATAATGTTTTACTATAGATTACAGAAAGATTTATCCTACGTTTTCCTTCTGTATTATGATGTGGTGAATTCATAATTGTTTTTGTATAGATTGATAGTTTGATTATGTAGATTATGATTACAGATAAAAATACATGATTTATCTTACGTTTTCCTTCTGTGATATGATGTAATAGTGTATTCCTAATTATTTATATATATATATATATATATATATATATATATATATATATATATATATATATATATATATAATATATATATATATAGATAGTTTATGTAAATTATGTTATACCAGTCTGCAGTATTGTATTTTACTATATATTACAGAGAAAACACATGATTCATCTGTATTATGATGTAGTGAATTCCTAATTATTTTCATATATATAGATAGTTTGGTGACGTTAATTATGTTTATCTGAGCGGAAAGTGTGTTGTTGTATAATGGATTCCTAAATGTTTTTATATGTATTAATTTTTTTTGTTTGGTTATATGAATTATCGTTATTGCAGCGGAGCGACAACAGGTACAGGCGGCAGGATCCGTGACGTGCAGGCTGCAGGCCGAGGCGGACACGTGGTGGCAGGCACGGCAGGCTACTGCTTCGGGAACCTGCTCATACCAGGTGAGATGACAGGCTGCTGAATGATAGTGTTAGGTTAGGTTAGGTTATGTCATGTCAGGTCAGGTCAGGTCAGGTTAGGTCAGGTAACGTCAAGGGGCATTTAGAAACTTGAGAAAACTTGAAGTTAACTGATTTTGATGTGGTAATGCAGACCTTTTATTTATTTTTTTTATTTACATTAATCTTATACCCATCTTATTAATTTATTTATAATTATTTTTTTTAACATTAATTAATCTTATACCTAACATAAAAGTTGCATAGGGAAGGAGAGAAGGAGAAAAGAGGGAAGAAGGGAAGAATAGGATACAGGGATAATAATAACGTGTTTGAGAGGTAACATATCTAATCAATTGGTAATCATTACATCCAAACTATTACATTACATTCAACTAACTATTAAACTTGCATAGGGAAGGAGAAATAAGATAGAAGGATAAGAATAATGTATTTCAAAGGTAATATTCTTAATCAATTGGTAATCATTCTATTCAAATTATTTACATGATATTAATTTACCTTCTCCTCATCTTCCTCCACAAAGGTTATGAGTTGCCTTGGGAGGATCAGGAGGCAGACTACCCGAGTAACTTCGCTCCGCCCTTAGAAATAGCCATTGAGGCGTCTAACGGAGCCTCGGATTATGGGAATAAGTTTGGTGAGCCCGTCATTGCTGGCTTCGCTCGCTCCTTTGGCCTCTGTGTAGGTGAGTAAGAATTTATTTAAGGTTTTTTTATTTGATAGTTATTTAGTTTATTGACAAAAAAATATATATAGTAATAGTATTAAGATTAACATTGGTTACGTTATTTGTTGTCCACTTTGCAGGAGAGGCGGGGCGTGGAGAGCGGAGGGAGTGGATCAAGCCTATAATGTTTAGTGCAGGCATTGGAACACTAGACGCAGACATGGTGAACAAACTTCCGCCACAACAAGGTATTCTGTCTGATCCACATATATTGTTTGGTATTATTTTTTCAATGTGGAATTACCTATGTTTTATATTTAGTTATTTAATCAGTTTATTGAGGAAAAAGTTGATAAATACATAAATTACAATAAGACGTGGTGAAAAAACAGCCACCACAACAAGGTATTCTGATCCACATAATTTTGTTTTTAATTTTTTTTTTTTTTTGTCGAGTTGTATTTTTTTTAGTTTGTTATTTAGTTTGAACCAAAAAAAATTATAGTAACATTACATTATTTTTGGCCCATATTTTTTTTTTTTTATGAGTGTCATGAGTTGTAATTTATAGATAAATTACTGTAAAGTTATATTATTTTTTTATTAGTTTTTTAAGTTTTATTTTTTAGTTTGTTAGTTTATTGACCAAAAAAAAACGATCGTAACATTACATTATTTTTGGCCCATTTCTTTTTTAAATTAGTTGTTTTTGGGGAATTATATTTTATAAGTTGTGTGCGTGTGTGTTTACCTAATTGTTTTATTATATATGTTAGTGTGTGTGTGTGTGTGTTTACCTAGTTGTTTTATTATATATGTTAGTGTGTGTGTGTGTGTGTGTTTACCTAGTTGTTTTATTATACGTGTGTGTGTGCGTGTGTGTGTACTTGTTACAGGTGCGAGTAATATACATGTATGTGTTTGTTGTAATATACATGTGTGTGCGTGTGTGTTTGTTACAGGTGCGAGGGTTGTGAAGGTTGGGGGACCAGTGTACAGGATTGGGGTTGGAGGTGGAGCGGCTTCATCCATACAGGTAACACGAAGGGCTCGGCCACAGAAGGGCTCGGCCACACCATGCACCAATGCCTTCCATGCATCACACTTTTTGTTTCTGTTTTTATAATTGGGGTTGGTAGGATCCCATAGTATTGGATTAGCATGGTACACTTTAAATAACCGGAGCACGTGGGTCCCGTGGCCGGGGAGTGGCTCACGTGGGGAATGTGCACACGAGTGGTTGTCCGCACACTTGTTCCCGCCCACCAAACATCCACACAGCAGCGTCTCCAAACATGTTCAGGGTTTGAACGTCTAAACGAGACACGTCGAACATGAATCTGAACATGGCTGAAGCAATGTTTAGAAGATGTCTCAAAACATGTTCCCGTGCCGTGGGCCGAATCCTAACCTCAACTAACCTCTCCTGTGTATTTGTTTTCATAATATTCGTTTACTTTTTATTATTATTTGTTATTATTTCTTTTTTTCTTTTTACTCATCACATATTACGGACATAAATAAGCTGTGATACGGTGTTTATATTACATTAATTAGAGCAAGACATGCTTGTAATTAGTACTCATAATTCTTGGTGGTTCAAAGGAGGTAGAATTTATATTACCATTTACTACGGCTTACTAAAACTATTTATGTAGGTTCAGGGCAGGAATATATATTACATACTATTTACTATGGTTCACTAATACTGTTGATGTTGTTGCAGGTTCAGGGTGACAATGAGCCCACCCGTGACCTTGGTGCAGTCCAGCGCGGTGATGCAGAGATGGAACACAAGATGAACAGGGTGATACGAGGCTGTCTGGAGATGACAGACAATCCTATACTGGCACTGCATGACCAAGGGGCCGGAGGCAATGGTGAGTGGAAGGCCCATAGGAAGAGTGTGTGTGTGTGTGTGTAGCTAAGTGTGAAGGACTCTTAAGTTATGTGATTTATGGCATGGTTTTGTTATACCTACTGGTAATTACTCTTGCATCAGTTGCATACGCCTCTAACCTGCCCAAGTAAGCCTGTCTTTCAAAAAAAATTTTTCTATCCCTTACCCGTGGTGCCAGTAGGCTTAACGGAAGCCTTAGATGGTCAGCCTTTGCCAGATTGTAGCACAGGTTTTATTTTTTTTTAACTGACACCTCGTTTCTTATTGGTAGGCTCATGCTGCCAGTGGAAGCTCCTAGCGCATATAATTTTTCCAGTCCCGTTAAGGATAGTGTTATGGCAGCATGTGGGTGATCTTGGGCCACTCAGCGGTATTACCAAAGAAAAGTAGCCAGCACGTGCCAGGGCTCAAACTCAGGACCGCTAACCACTAGGCCACCACCAGCTGTGTCACTGTTGTTTCTGAAGCATCATTTATTTTCCCAGCTAACGTCCTGAAGGAGTTGATGGAGGGGACCGGCGGGGTGGTAGTACTATTTCTTTTCTCTCTTTCTTTCTCTTATTTTTGTCTCGCTTTTCTTTTGACTTTATTTTTATTTATTTATTTATTTATTCATTCATTCATTTATTTATTTATTCATTTCCCAGCTAACGTCCTGAAGGAGTTGATGGAGGGTGCCGGCGGGGTGGTGTTCCGAGACAGCTTCAGCCTCGGAGACCCTACCTTATCTACCCTAGAGGTATGGGGAGCAGAGTACCAGGAGTCTAATGCCCTCTTGGTCCAGCCTAGTCACCTCCCGGCCATGGTGCAGATAGCTGAGAGGGAGAGGTGCCCCCTAGACACTGTGGGATATATTACTGGAGATGACAAGGTGAGAAGAAAAAAAAAAGTGGGGGAACAGTGTATGAAATTAGTGATATTTTGGGGTTAACAAGGTGGAAAAAATGAACTTGTAATTAGTGGTATTTTCTTAATGATAACGGGATAAGGTGGGAAAAAAATGGCACAAAAATTGACTTAAATATTTAATATTTTCTTAATGATAGCAAGGTAAAAAAAAAAAAAAAAGGAACCGTGTATGAAATTAATTATGGTATTAGTGATATTTTGGGGATAAGGTAAAAAAAAAATTGGAGAAAAAAAAAGCACACATATAATTAGTGATATTTTCTTAATTAACCGGGTAAAATAAATGAAAAAAAATCACATATAATTAATGATATTTTCTTAATTAGTTTCATGTAACTAAGTTAATGATGGTAATGATTGTTTCAGGTTCGTTTAGTGGAGGGGAAGATGGAGGAAGAAGCAGCTTTACTGAAAGGTGAACAGAAGCACCCAGTGGATCTACAACTGGAATGGGTGCTGGGAAAGATGCCTCAGAAGGTAACATTCTAATACAGGTTGACCATCACTAATCCGGCAAGCAATATTCCAGTTCCATCAGTTTTCCGACAGTTTCAAATTTCCTGGGTTGGCACTGTTAATGTTTGTTTTCATGGTGCCGTACCCAGAAATAGCTGGATGCCGGATTAGTGATAGTCAACCTGTAGTAATAATAATAATAATGATAATGATTTGATTTCACCTGAAGGCATAGGAAATACAAACCGATAAAGTGAGTATAAGGAAAAAAGGAATAATAAGGATAAAAATATGGATGTTAATGTTAATCATAATAGTAATGCTTAAAGATAAAAGATTTTAAACTAACTACTATGTTCGTGTACATTTTATATATATATATTTTTTGTTAGGATATGAACATTTTTAGTGACTTTATAACTGTTGTTCCTAAAATGAAAAAAAATTAAATCGAAAACACTAATACATATAAACTCAAATTAATCCCCTGAATCTATCCAAAAAGAAATTCAGATCACCAAAAAACAAAATATACTCAAATTAATCCCATGAGTCTATCTAAAACTTTATTCAGATTAACAAAAAAGAGAATAAACTCAAATTAATCCCACGAGTCTATCTTTAAAGGAATTCCGATGGACCAAAGAGAGAGTGGAGTCCCTGCCGTTGGTTCTGCCGGAGGACCTGAGTGTGTACGAGGCTCTCGGGCGGGTCCTGAGGCTGCCTTCTGTGGCCAGCAAGCGTTACCTCACCAACAAGGTAAGAAAAGAGAATTATGTGAGGTTATTCTGTGTGAGGTTATTGTGAATTTGTTAACACGATTACACTCCCTATTCTGAAATATATAAATACACTACTTGTCTTATTCTGTATGATAATGATAATATTGATTTTATTTCACGTGAAGGCATAGGAAATACAAATGGATAAAGTACGTACATGTAGAGAATGAAATAATAATGATATTAATGTTCATAATAATAACTATGATAAAAAAAAAAAATAATGACGAATCTACCTGGAGACAATACATAGCTAACCATTATTTCATGACTGGAATTGAACCCAAAAACCTATATTATTTCAGTGATTTTTAATTATTTTTTATTCATTTATTGACTTATTTATTTATATATTTTTCTTCTTGTAGGTGGACCGTTCCGTGACAGGATTGGTGGGCCAGCAGCAGTGTGTTGGACCCTTACACACTCCCTTAGCTGATGTTGCTGTTACTGCCTCCTCCTTCTTCAGCAAGGTTAGACCAGGAGGGAGTTGGAGGCTGTAAAGATTGTCATGATTATTTAAGGTTTCAAAGGCAAAGTTGAGGCTCTATAAAGGTTATCATGATTATTTAATGTTTTAGGAATTAGGTAAAATGGTGTTTTATTTATCTTAATGGAGTGAATCATTGAACACTTATATTCTGCAGTGATTTGTGAGATAAATAAATTTTTTTCAAAGTGTAATTTCAATATTTATGTAGTGGTTGGTGAAATTTTGTGCATTACCATAATTTACATTGCCTTCTAATTCCACTATTCCATCTCCTTAACTACATGCAAGTAATTGTAATGGTGCGATAAGCTTATGGTAACAATGCAACAATGGTAAGTCAATATTTATGTCCCCTGCAGGAAGGAACGGCTACAAGTATTGGTGAGCAGCCTGTCAAGATACTGGTGAATCCTGAAGCTGGTGCACGTCTCTCAGTGCTGGAGGCTGTCTCTAACCTTGCTGCTGCTCCTGTCTCTCATCTCAAGGTCAGCGGCTTAATGGGAAAATTATCTTCACTGTTTTGGTCATAAGGATTCTATTGCTAGTTAGTTAGGAGATTGTACACGCTAATTAGGAGATTGTACGTGCTAGTTAGTTAGGATATTCTATTAATCTTTCCTTCATTACTACCCCAACACCAGGATATAAAATGTTCTGCTAACTGGATGTGGCCTGCTAAGCTACCGGGAGAAGGTTGGGCGCTGTATCAAGCCTGTGAAGCTATGTGTGAGGTGCTGAAAGGCTTGGGTATTGGTGTTGACGGAGGGAAGGACTCACTCAGTATGGCAGCAAGAGTAGGAGGTGGTGTGGTGAAGGCTCCTCCAGGCCTTGTTGTGTCTACTTATGTTCCCTGTACTGATGTTACCAAGGTGAGGTGAGGTGAGGTTAAGAAAAAGTATATATTAAAGTTTAGAAAGGTTAGAAAAAGTGTATGATAGGAATGAAAGAGGAAAATATGCCCGTTTCTGTGTATGTGTGTGTGTGTTAATTTTTATTAGTTTGATGTGTGCGTATAAGTGTGTTTGTGTGCGTTTCAGTGGGTTTGCGTACGTATGTTAATTTTGTTTTATTTCATGTGTATGTATAAGTGTTTGTGTGAGTTTCAGTGGGTTTGTGCGTATAATAATTTTGATTTATTTTATGTGTGCATCTCTCTTTCTCACTCTCACAAAACTTACACAAATAAATAAATAAATAAACAAAGTAACATATATACACATCGTCTAGGTTATTATTACCGCACATACACACACATACACACAAATAAATATATATATATATGAGTTAACATATATACGTGTGGTCCAGGTAGTGACGCCAGACATCAAGAGTCCCGGCCGAGGTGAGGTTGGTGAGCTGGTGTGGGTCCGTCCTGTCCCTGGTTACGCCCGGCTGGCTGGCTCGGCTCTTGCACAAGTGTACGGACAAGTGGGGAGAGAGTGTCCAGATGCCGACCAACACCATATTGCAGCTTTTTTAGTGGCTTTTAAACTTATACAACAGATGATTAATGGTTAGTATGCATTAATTAAGTAATATATATAATGCAATACTTTTAAATATATACAGGTTGACTATCAATAATCCGGCATGAGCAAACGGGTAATTCTGAGTACAGCGCCATCAAAACATAAACATAAACAATGCTTCCTGAAAATATTGATGTGTTTACTCGGGAAATTTGAAACTGCACTGGAATTCATGCCGGAAAACTGATGGAACCGGAATATTGATAGGCAACCTGTATCAGCTTTTGTGGTGGTGTTCAAGCTTATTCAACAGATGATTCAAGGTCAGTATGTATTAGTTAAATAATATACATAATGCAAAATGTATATTAGTAGATAATCTCTCATCTTTTTCTAGTTATTTTCTTCTCTTCCTCTTCTTTTTTTTCCTCTTCTTTTGGAAATATAATTGATAAAGTCTACGCTAACACAACATAACTTTCCTTTTATACTTAGAGGGATCAGTGTTAGCACTGCATGACATAAGTGACGGTGGCTTGGTGACCTGCCTGCTGGAGATGTGTGTGGCAGGCTGGGGTGGAGCTAACGTGGATGTGCCTGCTCCACCCACACCTCCACCCACTGCCACAGACCAGGCTCCACCCACGCTGACGGCTCTGTTCAGTGAGGAAGTGGGGTAAGTTAGTTAATAATGATAATGATAATGATAATAATAATAATAATAACAACCTTCATTACATACATATATATTTACATTTACAGTAAAGAATGACTTCACTAACTTAGCATTTTTACTACTGAAATGCATTACAATAGTCAGTGTTAATACAAAAAATATATATATAATTCTGAGGGCAACCTGACTTATCATTACAATAGTCGGTGTAAATATAGAAAAAATAAATGATTCTGAGGTCTAGTGAATTAATTAAAGGTGAAAAAAATAGTAATGATAATAATAATAATAATAATAATAATGAAATGTAAATAATTCTGAGGTGGTGGTGGTGTTTTTTTTTAAATTAATTAATTTTTTTATTTTTATTGGAAGGGTACTGGCTAAGGGAAAATAAAACTATGTAAAAAAAAAAAAAAAAAAAAAAAAAAATCCCGCTTGTTGCCAGACCCTGCAAAGAAGACCGTAGGAGATTGTATAAGTGTGTGTGTGCGTTTGAGTGGGTTTGTGTATGTTAATTTTGACGGATTTTATGTGTGCATATAAGTGTGTGTGTGTAAGTTCATTTTATCTTATTTTATGTGTGCGTATAAGTGTGTTAGTGTGCGTTTTAGTTACCAAGGTGAGGAGGTTGAAAGCTTAAAAAATGTAACATGACTTAAATCTCATCCACTTTATACCATGTTGTTCCGTGTTACAGGTGGGTGATGGAGGTCAGGAAAGGTCATGGCGCTGAGGTCGTTAGCAAGTTTGTGAGCAGTGGCGTACCTGGCACCTGTGTTTTGGGCTCAACTACCTGTGTTGGACCCAGCGCTCGGGTAACTTAACGATGCCGACTCACCTTTAGGTTTAACAAGTGATGCTTTGAGAGAGAGAGAGAGAGAGAGACAGAAAGAGAGAGAGAGAGAGAGAGAGAGAGAGAGAGAGAGAGAGAGAGAGAGAGAGAGAGAGAGAGAGAGAGAGAGAGAGAGAGAGAGACAGAGAGACAGAGAGTGAGAGTGAGAGAGAGCTATAGTACAAGTAAATCAGTGTTTCTTTTAAATATAAAATGATAGTAATATACACTACTTTATTTACTAGTCTTTTATGTAATACAGAAAAGAAACTTGCTTTGGATTGGGCTCTTACTTCTTTCTTAAGGGATATACTTATAAAACTACAAGATATACATGTAAACACTACACTACAACTTATTATTACCTTGTTTATTATTATTATAGTGAGTGGTAGTCAAAATAAAAATAATATATACTTTATTTAGTCTTTTTGTATAATACAGAAAAAAAATGTGCTTTAGATTGGAATTTATACTTATAATACTACAGAATATACATGTCAAACTACACTACAATATATTAATTTACACATTTCTACACATTAGGTTGAAAATACATGATACAATATTTTTTTATGCTTATAGGTACAAATGTGATGTTAGTGAGTCATTTATACTTTACAAACCATCAAGACAAGGTGATAATATATACAGTTCTTAAATGTGATTTGTTATTTTCAGATTAATGTTTGTGTTGGCGGGAAAGAAGTGTTAGCTATGAGTGTCCTACAAGCTGCTAAACAATGGGAGGAGACAAGCTTTAACTTGGAAAGGCTTCAAGCTAACCCAGAGTGTGCTGAGCAAGAGTTCCTGAGTCTAGATAAATGCAAACATATCACCTACCATGTTCCCTTCTCCTACCGGGACTTTATGTTGGGTGAGGAGAAGCATTAGAATTATGTTGTGCTTGAAAACTCTTGATGTGTTTTGATTAATAACTCTTTTTGACTTTTGGACATAATATTTTTCATAGGCATTACTTTGAGAATGTTGTACAGTACAGTGCTCCCTCCAATTTAGCGGGTTCCAATTTTGTAATATTCTAATTTTTTGACCGAGACCAATCTCCATCTCCTTAAGCCCAGGCACAGTAAAATGATTATTTAAATTAAATTTCTTTATTGTAGGATGTATAATTACATGTATATGTGTACAAACAAGGACAAAAATATGACTAAAATCACCATAAGGTTAATGATTCCAATTTTGCGAATTCAAATTTTGTGGCCTGCAATGTTGACCAATTTGCCGCAAAATTGGAGGGAGCAACGTGTATGTAATTTTATAAACCATTTTTGAAAGTGCAAAATAATGATGTATGTAATTTTAGAAACTATTTGTGAAAGTGCAAAACATTATGATATAGGTAATTTTCTTGAACTTTCTCCTACAGGACCTGAGAGGAGCAGTGTGAGTGTGTCTCGGGTAGCCGTCCTGCGCGAGGAAGGAACCAATGGTGATCGAGAGATGGTGTCGGCTCTTCTGCAGGCTGGCTTCTGTGTCTACGACCTTACCATGTCTGACCTCCTCTCTGGGGGCACCTCACTCCAGGGGTTCAGGGGCGTGGTGTTCCCTGGAGGATTCAGTTATGCAGGTAAATTATGTGTGTGTGAGGGTAAAGAAATGTAGGAAACTGATGTAGGATTGAATGAAAGAATGGGAATGAATACAAATAATGATGATGATAATAATAATAAGTTCTGGGTTTATTAATACTGTTTGTTGCCTTCAGATGTGTTGGGTTCAGCCGTGGGTTGGGCCGGAGTAGTGCGAGGTCATAAGGGCTTACAAACAGCACTGGAGGCTTGGCGCAACACACACAACACATTCTCCTTAGGTGTTTGTAATGGGTGTCAGCTGATGGCTCTGCTGGGGTGGCTGGATCCTCCTAATGTCAAGGGTGAGTTTGTGTGTGTGTGTGTGTGTGTGTGTTCCTTATGGAAGTTTGAGTCTTACATAAAAAGTTCTGAAAAGTTTTGGTAATGAGGAAAATCTTATTATTTTTTTATTTATTTATTTTTTAAGGTTGTCCTGAAAAGTTCTAAAAAGTTCTGGTATTTAGATTATTTTTTATAGTTTGTTGCCTGAAAAGTTCTAAAAAGTTTTGGTGATTGAGGAAATTCATATTATTTTGTATGTTTTTTTTTTGTGTGTGTCTTGAAAAGTTCTTAAAAATTCTGGTGATGAAGTTCAGATTTTATTTAATTTTATATATTTATTTATTTTTGTTTTTTTTAGTTTGTCTCTGAAAAGTTCTAAAAAGTTCTAGTAATCAAGCAAGTTCATATTATTTTGTATGTTTTTTTCTTTCCTTCAGAGGTCAGGTCAGAGGTCGGGTCGTCTGCTGTGCTTCTGAAAGGTAACATCTCGGGTCGCTTTGAATCCCGGTGGTCAAGAGTTTGCATTGAGAAGACCGACTCTGTTCTACTGAAGGGGATGGAAGGGGCTAAGCTGGGCGTGTGGGTGGCTCATGGTGAAGGTAAGGGGGTGTGTGTGTGTGTGTTTGTATGTTCCCTTGTTCAGGTCACTACTGTATGTGTGTCACTAAGTTGCCTTCTATATGTCACTAAGAGTTGTGTGTTTGTATGTTCTCTCCTTCAGGTCGCTTCACGTTCCGAAGCAGCAAGGTGGTGGAGGCATTGGAAGGCAGGAAGTGTGTGGCGCTGCGTTACTTAGACCCGGAAGATGAACCAACGGAACGCTATCCCTTCAACCCTAATGGTTCCCAAGGTGAGTGTCTTCAAGGATGTAGGAATGTGTTGGGAACCTCCTACACTGTTATTTATTCCTTCTCTTAGTTCATAGATACGTGATTTTAATAATAAGAAAAAAATTGATGTAGGGTGTGTGTGTGTGTGTGCATAGCTTATTTTCCTTTGTGTTAATCTTCAATGATGTAGGAATGTTTTGGGAGCCTTTTACACTGTTATTTATTCCTTTTAGTTCTTAGTTACATGATTTTAGTAATGATTAAAAGAATTATATGTATGATGTGGATGCATGGTGTGTGTGGATAAAGTCAATCTTCAATGCTGTAGGAATGATTATGATTATGATGTTGCTTACCTAGCGGGATTTTTTAAATTTATTTATTTATTTATTTTTTTTTTTTACCTGTTTTTGTGTTAAGTAGAGTGTATGTACTACGTGTTGTTGTCTAATACACATAATGTTCTTTTGCCCTATTTGTTTTGTTCAGGTGGTGTGGCTGGCTTGACCTCAGCTTGTGGGAGGCATCTGGCCCTCATGCCTCACCCTGAAAGGTGTGTCCTGACCTGGCAGTGGCCGCACCTGGCACCTCCTCTCCTC
Source organism: Cancer borealis (assembly GCA_036785275.1). Lineage (NCBI taxonomy): Eukaryota > Metazoa > Arthropoda > Malacostraca > Decapoda > Cancridae > Cancer > Cancer borealis. The sequence continues at coordinate 8,267 of JAXIVD010000663.1, read as the reverse complement.
CCTGCAACCGGGGAGACACTGAGGCTAACAGCTCCCTGGAGTAAACTGTTTCAGAATGCCTTTGATTGGTGTTTACAAAATCCTTAAAGAGTAACCTAACTTAACCTAACATGAAATTATCAGGATATTAACTTGGTAAAGATGATTCAGTAAGGTTTGTTTATTCCTAGGTCTGAAAAATACTTGTGTTGAATGTTATAGCAATTTAAAGTACAGTTATATTATTAAAATTGTTCATTTACTGCAGAGATTGGATGAGTTTTTCCAGTTATGTTATTCAGATTGTTCATTACTGCAGAAATTGGTGAGGTTTTGCAATTATGTTATTCAGATTATTCAATTAATGCAGAAATTGGTGAGTTTTTCTAGTTATGTTATTCAGATTGTTCATTTACTGCAGAAATTGGTGGGGGGTTTTCCATGACAGACCGTGAATGGCAGTGGACTGTAATGGGTGTCAGTCTGGCTGTCTAATAGATTTAAGGTTACTTGCCCTAACCTAACAGTCTGCTGGTAATTAGGATTATAATTAGTGGCCAGCTATACAGAGGTTGTCATTGCTTGTTATATTGTTTTATGATGCTCAATTATGCTGCTTAATTACCAGTCCATTTGTGTTTTATTTCCTTTAAACTAGAACTTAGTGTAATTATGTTCAGGATGGTCAGGTAATCTCAGGCACGTCGCAACAGGGTAAGCAAACCAAGCAGGGGTCAGCATGGTGCCCCGAGCTGGCTTGTTGCCCCGGCCCCAGGCTACTACTGGTTATGAATTGAATGCAACGACAAATTGTGTGAGTACCCCGTGAAACTCTGTAATGGTCAATGCATAATGTGAGTTATGTGACCTTATGTTTTAAATGTAAAAGCAGGACATCACACACGCACACACACACACACACACACGTCTTGCTCCATTCATATATCTTGTTTATATCATTCTGTAGCTCCTCACAATCCTTGTGGTTTCCTATCTTTCTTAGTAATTTAGCATCATCTGCAAACAGACTTATTTATGTATCTGCTTACTCTTTCTGTCATGTTATTTACATATATTAAAAACGTTATTGGTGCAAAAACTGATCCCTGTGGTACTCCACTTTTCACTTCCCTCCATTCAGATTGTTCATCCTTTACTACTGTTCTCATTTCCCTTCCTTTGAGGTAGTGTTCCATCCAGTTCTTTAATGTGCCTTTCAATCCTCCAATGTGTTCCAACTTCCATGGTAATCTCCTGTGCGGAACCTTATCAAATGCCTTTTTTTAAGTCTAAATATACGCAATCTGCCCATCCATCTCAAGTTTCTTGTGTTATATCTATTACTCTTGAATGAAAACTTAATAAGTTGGTGACACACGATCTGTCTATCTGATATTATTCCTTCTCTTTCTAAGTAATCAGTCCATTGTTTCTTGATGACCTTCTCACATATCTTGCACACTATGCTGCCCAATGACACTGGTCTATAATGAAGTGGTTCTTCTTTGTTTACATTCTTGTAAATAGGCATTATATCAGCTCTTTTCCATTCTTTAGGGACTTTTCCCGTTGTCTGTGTCTATCTGTGTATATGTGTGTATATATACTTTTGTTGGATTTTGAAATTATTATGCAACTTGAATGTGTGAATGTGAAAATGTAAATGTAAACGTAAATATGGAGACAAAATTGTATCGATATAAAGTGCGGGTGAACGGAAACAGTGTGTGTATGCTGTGGTTCCTGTAGGCTTTTGGGGGCCGGTGGGCGCCCCGCCCACCGGCCCCTAGGGGGGTGTCCATTTTGCTTGCGGCCCCCAAATGCCTCGAAACGGCCTTGGGTAATATGATGCTCAATTATGCTCGGTTTCAGTCCGTGTTTTTCCTTAAACTATGATTGTTAGCGTCCAGGACAATTAAGTAATATGATGCTCAATTATGCTTAAACACATTATCAAAGCTACTTAATTACCAGTCCATGCGTTTCTTTCCTTAAACTATGATTGTTGATATAATTATGTTATGCAATCATTGATTTATTCTCAGTACGATCGAGTGTTGAGTGATCAGATGCACTGCTAAGGTTGTGTCTAATTACTTTTACTTTTAATGGAGCCTATCTGATGAATTACACATGATTGTTAATGTGTTCGTGTTGGCTGCAGCTCAACTTACTACAGGAAAAGCAATACAAATAGTGATGAATGGTGTAGTGTTATGGTGGTTGAAGGGTTACAAGGATTCACGCAGGTGATTGAATTGTTCCAAGTGTTTCACGGGAGGTGAGTCGGCGAGCCTGTTCACGAGTAGAGGCAGAGAGGGTGGATAGAGGTAACAAGTGGTGTTGGTTTTGGTGGTAGGGGAGTGTGGTCCTGGCTGGTGTTGTGTGTTGTGTCTAGCTGGTGGTTGATCGAAGTGAAAGAGGTTAAACCGGTCGATTGAGATTTGTCGTTTCCGGCCGTCCCTGCTTGAAGTACTTTGCTATTGGTGGTGAGTGTTATGCAAGTGGACTGTTATTTTTACGTATTTAACAACTACAAATGGTTAAACAATAATACTTGCGTAATAGCCATACTTAATTCCCATTACACCTGTACATACTTAACTCACTGCATGTATGGCTGTCGAGGAGAAAAGAAAACCAGGGTGTGAAATATTACACAGATTCAAGTGTACGTATTTATTCAATCAAGATCTTTCACATTGGTCAATTCATCATCAAATCATTATTATTTAAGATTGTAAAGATAGAAGAATGGAGTTTTCAGCAATGCCCTGTTTACCTCTGCAAATATAGATATAATCCCTCAGATGTATGTTGGGATTCAGGGTGATATTAATGACACGCACCCATTGTTATATACCACTCAATCAAGTTCCTCCATAGTGACAAAATACGTTTAGGTTATGATTGTTACGTTACCAAATCTGCATCACTTACACAGTTGTTAGAAGACTTCATCTGATGCGTTTTTTTTATCATCATCATCTCGCTTATTTGGAAGTTATCAAAAACACGAAACCATATAATTTCGAGCGAAAGAAAACCTGGGTATATATTACACTTGCTTTACACTGTTCCTGGGGCTGGTTTGTTATTAATGTGGTGAGATGCGTAACCAAGGCCAGCAGGGAGTGGTGCGTAGTGTTCAGCTCCAGGAGTCTTTGCTACGTAGCCAGGGTGGACGACGGGGTAGGTGGCGTAATGAACCGGGGCGAACTGATACGCTGGGTAGTGGTAAGGCACAGCCACACCTCCGTATTGGCTGTAGGAGATAGGCACTACGTAGGCTGAGGCCAGGCCTAGGAGAGTGAGCATCAGGATCATCTGTGGAAGGAGACGTAAGAGTGAGGTTAAGTGAAGACTTACCTGAAGGAGTAACAGGTCGGGGTAATATAAGTTATTTTCGGGGTAATGGGAGGGTGACAGAAAAGAATATATATAGTATTTTATTAGCCATATACATCAATATTGACAACCATCACCCTCTACTTACACCTCGGCTATCTTAGAATTACGAAGAAAAAATATATATATATACCAAGATGGAATATATTTGATGTAGAAAAGATAATGTGGCATGTTAAATTGGATAAGATGAACAAGTTTGGGAACCACTGGCGTAGAGGTTACAACTTACCTTCATGTTGGAGGTGTTTGTAAGCGTCGACTACAGCTGTACTACCTCCTCTGGCCCTTATATCTGGAGCGAACCTACCCAGCCTCCCTCCCTCCCTCATACACTCCCTGTACCTTCCACTATCCCTGTCCACTCCACTCCCACTCCTTCCCTTCCACTACATTTGTACTCCTCGTCTTGCTCCATCAGACATACATAATCACTTTCCTTTCTTCCAAACGTCTATACAATTCGTTTAAACAATATATTCAATGAAAAAACTGCCACAAGAATTCATTGGTGGCGGAATGAACCAGTTTAGTCCGTGCATATGATTGTATCTTGTAAATCGCCCACGGCCTGGTTAGCGGGTGGTGGGCGTGGGTATGGGAGGGGCCAAGACTCCACCTCCACCTTGCAACCGATCTAGTTAACCTTGAAGAGAGGTGGTCATCGTTGTTTCTACCCATCTTCTGCAGGTGGAGAGGCGCGGCCGTGTTATAGTTGTGTTGTAACCGGTTTGTAGTCAGGTGAGGCTATGAACCTGGTAGGAATTTGAACGTTCTTGGTGTTTTTGGTGCGTGGTGAAGGTCTGTAAATATAAGACGATGAGTGGGATGGTAATGCCCGATATTTAAAGTCCTGTAAAGCCCACCTTATTTAAGTTTTCTATAAATGATTTACCTATATTCGCTCATCTAATCTTCAACTCCAGTAAGAGTCAATTTGCCTCACTGTCTGCCCTTCGTCTCTCCTCTCCTGATATTTCCTCCTCTTCTGACATGTTGATCTACTTTATCACGTCTGTTCTCGCTGCTGCTTTTGTCTCCATCCCCCGGACTTCCCGCCCCTTTGCCTCCAAATGTGTTCCCTGGTGGAACCCTGCCTGCACTACTGCCTTTCGCTTGAAACGGGCGGCCTGGAGTAGTTACCGATGTAAACGGGACACTCCCGGCCAGCTCCCGGACTTTGTTAACTTTAAACGTGCCTCGGCTAGGTTCCGCCGGACCACTAAATTGGCTCAGTCCAACAGTTGGCGTGCTTATGTGTCTACCTTGACTTCCTCTACCCCCCATTGTTTCAGTCTGGCGCCGTATTCATAAATTATCAGGTAAACACTCACCTTCCTATGCTCCTATACTTCGCCTCCCCCAGGGTGATATTGCTGAACCCCTCCAGGTTGCCACAGAACTGGGCTCATTTTTTAGCAGCGTCAGCAGTGGTTCCCATCTTCCTCCTGAGTTTGCTGCCCTTAAGGCGACACGTGAGCACACCCCTATTACCTTCACACTCTCTTCTAATACTTCATATAACACCCCCTTCTCCCCCTCTGAACTTACCTCTGCCTTGAAGTGCTGTCGTAACACCTCTGCGGGCCCAGATGGTGTTCACTATCAGATGCTCCGCCACCTTCCTACTGTCTCCCTGACCTTCTTACTTACTCTTTATAACCGCGTTTGACTAACCGGGGATTTCCCACCCCAGTGGCGCAATGCACTTATACTCCCTTTTCTTAAGCCTAACAAGTCTGGTACTCTTCCCCAGGATTATAGACCCATTGCTCTGACTAGCTGTGTCTGCAAGCTACTTGAGCGCATGATCAATCTCCGATTGATGTGGTACCTCGAGTCAAAGAACCTTCTCTCCCCCACTCAGTTTGGTTTTCGACGTGCCCGTGGTACAGCAGAACCTCTCGCCCGCTTAAAAACATATATTACTTCTGCTTTTGCCCGACGAGAATCTGTCTTAGCTGTTTTCTTTGATCTCGAAAAAGCTTACGACACTACTTGGCGCCATCACATCCTTCACCAGCTGTCCTGTGTCGGTGTCTCTGGCAACATGGGGGTTTTCCTCCATAACTTCCTGCGAAACCGTTCCTTCCGCGTTAGGGTTGCTTTCTCTTGCTCCCCCTCCTTCTGTCAGTACGAGGGTGTGCCCCAGGGCTCGGTCCTGAGTACTACCCTCTTCCTCCTGGCCATTGACGGCATCGTTTCTACCCTCCCGCCTGGTGTCAGGTCCACTCTTTATGTAGACGATTTCGCCATTTATGCCTCGAGCAGCTCCTCCTCCCTTCTCCATCGCCTTCTTCAATCTGCTGTTACTGTCACCTCCTCTTGGGCCACCGACCATGGCTTCCACTTCTCCCCTACAAAGTCTTTCTCTATCTACTTTTCACGGTCCCGTACTGCTTGTCCTCTTCCCCTTCTTCTTTATGGCACCCCTCTTGAATATCGCACATCGGGCAAGTTTCTTGGTTTTATCTTCGACTCTCGCCTTACTTGGCGCCAGCATGTCCTCTCTCTCAAGGATACCGCCTTTCGCCGCCTCCGCCTTCTACAAACCCTCTCCCATGTGTCTTGGGGTGCTGACCGCAAGACTCTGCTTTCGCTGCATACTGTACTGGTCCTTTCTGTCCTTGATTATGGCTGCCATGTTTATTCTTCCGCCTCCCCCTCCGTCCTCAGCCTCCTTGACCCTGTTCATCACCTTGGTCTCCGCCTCGCTCTTGGAGCTTTCCGATCCTCCCCTGTGGAGAGCTTATACACTGAAGCCGGCCTCCCTTCTCTTCCCCGTCGCCGGGCCCTCCTTTCCCTCCGCTGTTATGCCCGTTCCCTTCAATTTCCCTCCTCCGCTTTGCGTATCCCTCCTTCTCTCTCTGCAACCTTTGCCACTCGACCTCGCTTACCTGTTCCCTTCCCCACCCGTATGCGTGCCCTTCTGTCCCATCCTTCTTCCCCCTCCCTTAATCCGCTTCCATTCTCTGTTTCCTCTACTCCCTCCTGGCTCTCCCCTCACCTCTCCTTTTGCTCCTCTGTCTTCCCTATCTCCCCGAAATCTAATACCCCTTCCTGTGTCTTACGCTCCCACTTCTCGGCTCATTTTCCTACTCATTCTGGTAGCATACACGTTTATACAGATGGCTCCAAGTCTTCTACTGGCTCGGGCTGTGCTGTCCTGTTTCCTGACACTTATTTCCAATACCGCCTCCCTCTTGAAGCCAGTGTTCTTACTACTGAGCTGTTCGCGATTCTTTTTGCCCTCCGCCGCATCTTCCGCCTCACCACTTCTTCTTATACTATTTTTACCGACTCTCGGTCGTCCCTCTCCCTTTTATCTTCCTTTTCCTCTTCACACCCTCTTGTCCGCGACATCCAGGACTGGTTATTCCGCCTTTCTGTCCGTCACAAAACAGTTCGTTTTTGCTGGGTTCCCAGTCATGATGGAATCCCTGGTAACGATACTGTTGACTCTCTGGCACATGACGCCCTCACCCTTCCTACCTTTTGCACTTCCTCCCTTCCTGTTTCTGATTACTTCCCAGTTTTTCGGACTTTCCTTTATACCCGCTGGCAATCTTTCTGGTCCACCCTTACCTCTAATAAACTCCACGCTGTCAAGCCCTCTGTTTCCCCTTGGTCCTACCCATCTCATCCTACCAGACGCTGGGAGACTGCCCTGGCCCGCTTACGAATTGGTCACACCAGACTCACCCATTCCTACCTGATGTTCCGTTCCCCTCCCCCCGTCTGCCCATCTTGTGGCGTCCTTTCCTCCCTTCCTCATCTCCTCCTTTCATGTCCCATCTTCGCAACCCCTCGTCTTGCAGCCTTCCCCCACCTTTCCTCCCTGCACCGTGCCCCTCGTCTTGCTGACATCCTCGCTGAGTCCCCTTCCTTTTCACTCCCTGCCCTTATAGCCTTTCTTCGTACCACTAACGTCCTACATCTAATCTAACCCATACCCGACCCTACCCCCCCACCTAGTCCTGCTACCTAACCCTGCTACCCCAATAGTGCCATATGGCCTTTGTTGCCTGGCACATTTTCCCCCCCCACATTACAATTACAATTTTCAGGATGCACCAAGGAATTGTATGGATTAAAAATACTGAAGGAAAATATTATATAGGAGAGCAAATTGATGAGAAACTATTAGGAAATCAGGAGAGTTACTTGGACGAACTGCTAGCAAGTGGAGATGGAAATTGAGTGAAAAACAAAACAAATGTACGAATGTTTAAGTAACAATCCCATACAAAATACATGAGTGTGAAAATATTGAAATAGTTAAGGTTACATAAATGAAGCCGTTGAAATCTCTGCTGTATCCTAAAACACACCATCTTAACGTCTGTACTATGTGTGTGTGGTGGTTGTTATTTTATTTACATTTATTTTTATGTAATTCTATATTTTTTTGTGTGTATCTGTATCTGTGTTTAAATTAAGTGTTATATTTATGCTAGTTCTCTTATCATGGAGGAAAAAATGTCCGTCACAAGTAATCAGTAACCTAGGACACGGCAACCAAAAAAAATAAAAAATAAAAATAATAATAGTAATAATAAACTAGTCCAGCTTGCATGTAGAGATTATATATATATATTTTTTTATCATAGTGGTCCAGCGGCAGATGTCCCTCCACGCCCTTGTTGCCAGGAGACCCACACGCCCCTGCAGATACAAGAAACTCGCTCGCAAGGTAAATTATATTACATTTTTTTTTTCACGTTTTGTTTTGAAAGATATTTAGTCCACTCAGAGCATGGATTGAACTATTATTACTACTGTTATTATTGTTGTTATTATTATTTATTATTATTATTATTATTATTATTATTATTATTATTATTATTATTATTATTATTGTCAATACTGGCTATCATTAC
>JAXIVD010000662.1:109569-130910 GCA_036785275.1 Cancer borealis | reverse complement strand
GTTGGGTTCTGTTTGGCACTCTGGCCCACAAGCTACTCCTAGAAACTTTCTCTGGCCCTCGTACTGAAAAGATTGCCGTCCAATGACCTACACTCTTTGCTGCTATAAGAAGTGTGGATCCGAAGGCACGGTACTACACAACCATGGACGCCCTCTGTGATTGCGGGCAGATCCCACTGGTAGATGAGGATCAGTTACTGGTGACAAGCGTTAATTTTGTCTTATGGATGCTTCCGCTACTCCCATGGACCTATAATACTATAATTTACTGAAAAAAATACACATATGCACATATTTCTGAAGTGAATTTTACTAGATTTAATAAATCAACATGAAGGAATTAGTATTGTTATCTTTGCCTAACTATTAACTAAGCTATTGCCATTCTTTAATAATAAATTGATTATATTCTATTACCGTTATTTAAAGACGATATATTAATAATAGTCTATTACCATTCTTTTAATATATTTTGCTTTTTAAAGACGATATATTAATTGCACCACATTATCATACTTTTAATATATATTAATTATATTATAATACCATTATTTAAGGACGATATGTAAATTATAGCCTATTATTGTTATTCAAAGATATATCAATTATATTGTATTACCCTTATTTAAAAACGATATATTAATTATAGCCTATTATTCTTATTTAAAGATATATGAACTATAACCTATTACCAGCATTTTCATTATAAAAGGATATATTAATTATAACATTATTAATATCATTATATAAAGATATATTAATTATAATATTATTATCATCGTTATGTAAAGATATATCAATCATAACACATTACTGGTATTTGAAGATATATTCATTATTGCCTATTACCGACCGTTATGTGAAGACTATGAATAATAAGTATAGCTTATTACGTTAAATAGCCTATTGCAAATAACTTAAAGAACGTCCTGTCCGATGACGTCATCGTCGAGCGAGAGTTTAAATGCAGATTTTATATTATCATAATTTTTGATAGATAATGTAATAACAATTCATACATATTTATTTTGGTTGTATTTTGTTCGAAATTTAAGATTTTTATGAACACATAGTTCTATGTATAAATTTTACTTATACAAGTGATTTTCTTCTGACTGAATTTATCTGTGAGCGAAAACCTCGATGTCAAAATGCTTCGACAAGTCGTAATGAAATATCATGATTAGATGATTGCTTTTCAATAACGAGATTTAATTATCAATTGTAAATTATCTCTAGTTCATTTTCAGTAACAAATCGCGAAAATAGTGGCATTCCTGACAAGTTCTAAGGATATCTTATTCTCCTTGTTAGGGTTGCATTAACCAAAATTTTGAACGAAAGTATCCGTATAAGGAGATACCACTTCCTTGAACGACTGTACCTCGACTCTGGGAGCGACTTAAAGCCCCCAACACACTATCATGCGTGCATGCGCATTCATGCATGATTCACAAACACGTCATTCACTGGTTTTGGCCACACACTGTCACTCATGAATGCACATGCATCAGTTGGCGCGTGTTACTCAGCCGGTCAAGATGAGTAGGGTAAGCTGCTTGCGTTGCCATTATTCTTGCCCAGTTGAAAGAAAAAGCACTTCACATCCCTGAACCAACCTCTCTGCCTGGATGTCATGATATTGTGCCATATGTTTTCGTGGGAGACGATGCCTTCCCATTAATGGACAACCTAATGAAACCTTATACTCAAAGGAAACTCAGCAAAGCACAAGACATTTACAATTATCGAGTGTCACGGGCACGATGTGTCGTTGAGAACACGTTTGGAATATTGGCATCACGATTTAGGATTCTTCTATATACAATCCTTTCAAGTTTCTATTTTTATATTCCTCACTTTTAATCTTCCACAATGCTGGGAAACTTCTATACAGTTCAATGAAATCGCGCCAAAATGCCTGCGTTTCTTGAGTGCTTGCCATGGCGGGTGGTGGAAGACTGACGGTTTGTTCATTCATCGCCACACACTGTCATTCAAGCATGTGCAACCGTCATGAATGACGGTTAAAAATCAAACAGTGTCGGACCTTCATCATGTATCTTAAATCGCATGCGCATGCCTTCAGTCATAACCACACCCTGTGGTTATGCATGCGCAAACACCAGTAATGCGCATGCATGCATGATAGTGTGTGGGGGCCTTTAGAGTCAAGTTCACTCAAGACGACGACTATGAATGTGGAAGGGGGAAGAAAACGTAGGTTATGTTATGATTTGTATGATTTGTAGCTACTGTGTCGAGTAACAACGTCGTATCTTGATTATGCAGCAACTCTGTTCGAGCTGCCTGCGTGTAACCAGCCAACATCTGCCCAACATGCGTGCACTCACGCATTCGTGCGTGAGTGCACACGTGTTTGGCAAATGTTGACTGGCTTACATCCCTATCTGCTAAACCTACACGATCGTTAAAACAGTTGTTAATTTAAACCACTTTTAACAGGTTGCAGGTGTTGGACAGATCTTGTAGGATAAGTTTGAGACTCGTCTAGTAGGAGACTCCATACTACGTGGTCAGCTGGTTCAGTTTTGTGGCCATTTTCAAATAGCCACAAAAATCTATGTTATCCAAGTGCCGACTGGATGACATCACTGCAGTGTATGAAGACGTCACAAGTCAGTCAAACGCAAACATTGTTCATCATCCACGCGAGTGCGACCAATGTCAAAGTAACACGATCGGAGGAGCTGCTTCACAAATACCGCCGTATGACCAGCAGTGCAAACATAAAACTAACAATAATAATATTGTAACTTCTGGAATCCTACCGCAAGTCGGTGTTGCTCAAATCTTCTATGATAGGGCGTTCTGCAACAACAATATACTTAAATCTCCTTGTCATCAGGAGAACGTCCAATTTCTCAACTAAGAACGAATTTTACCTCGACACATATATTCAAACGTCAATGGCGTACATTTAAACCCCATAGTAGCAGCTCGGTTCGGAAGGCTGCTTTGCAATCAGGTGTCCCTTCATAAGTCAAAAAGCGTATTGAGAAAATTTGCACCAGCTCCCTAGAATCAACAAACTATTTCAAAATTAATTTTTCACAAATAAGCGTAGCCTTTGTAATAAATTTGAGGATTTATAAACACTTGCAGCTATGGATCATTGTCATATCATCGAAATTTCAGTCATAGATTAACATATTAAACATAAATTTTCTTGCGGAATTCTAATTACCGGGCTACACAATATTTAGTTGCGAAAGAGAATTGCAAAGGTATAATCAAGCATATTCCCAACTCTCACTATACGAATTTACTTGAGGGTAACTTACACCGACATGTAAACAAACCAACAAGAGATGACAATATCTTCGACCTTTTTTTCACGACTAAAGATCTAGTTAATTATGTATATGTCAACCTAGTTTTCAGTTCTAGTGACTACCGACTAATAACGCTCAATTTCAATAACAAAAAAGGCAAAACAGAAGTTAGTAAGGAAAAGGTACTGATTTACAAGAGAGCGACTTTCATTACACTTCAATCAAATTTAAATGACATTAACTGGAGTGGAATTTCAACTGCCAAATGATGACAAATCATGGTAATCACTCACATGACGAAAAGGAAATGGCTACAATCCTTAACAACTTTCGTATCTGTATTTACCGACGAGGATTGCTTACCTATACGGTCATTTGATGTAAGAAAGACGGAGGAAATTAGAGATGGAAATCTCATCGTAGAAAGCTACGTTTAACGCATAATCGAAAAGATTAAACTGGCTCTTGGAGCGTAAAAAGTGAGTGGTTTTAAATGGTGTTTCATGTAGCTGGCTTAAAGTAAAATGTGGCGTACCCCATTTGTCGGTATTTGGCCCTGTTTTATGTTTGATATATGTTATTGACACCAATGAAGAGAACCGGCAAAATTGTAATCTATGAAAGTTGTTAGTAAAGTACAGTATCTATGATACATGATAGAAACATTGCAGTAAGATATATTTCGTTGCACGTTATTGCAACGCTTCCGTGTTCTGTTAATCAACATATACTTTGGTCACAGGGTACAGAACACTTCGATTTTTCTATATCTAATTAATTAAGTAAACAATCCTTGCTCCAAACATTATTTCTTTTCATCAATATCTAACATATACAAATAATCAGGCACATTAGACAATATCCATAATTTGGAGCAACACATAATATTCAAATCCTGGAGCAATTCATAATATTCATATACTGGAACAATGCATAATGTTCGTACATCACAATCCTACATAAATAAATATCCTTAAAATAACATCCTAACAGCTGCTAAATGACTGCATTAGAACAGGAGCTTCTAATTAACCAATAAGTCAGTAGCTCCATTCTGAGTTGAGTTGGTTGAACTTCCAAAGTGGAAAAGCTGAGTGAAGTAATTCTATAGGCCGCTACATCTGAATATATACACTCAAACTAGCAGTTACCAATTCTCACAAGACAACATTTTGGGAGGCCCCAATATATATGTTATTTTCCTTTAGACTTCAACAATTTTTTATATAAAGGTGAGTTTCCCTTAAGATTCTAAGAACAGATGTTTGGAGAGGTCTCTGTGTAAAGTCCAAGGATTACCTTAATGATTTTATATCCTATGTCAAGTTTTGACAAAAGGAACCGGCAGGTTTTTATGACCTTGCTTAACTAATGGTCTTGACAATCTCCCTAATCTCTCTAAATCCTTTAATTTGCCTGGTCATCTGAGCCTCGGGGTCAAAACAGCTGACACCTGGCTGGTCAACACAGCTGCGAATTTGACCGCGCTACCTGCATCGCTACCTCTGATTTCCTTAACTCCACATTCCATATATCCACATGTATCTTCCACCTTCACATAATATTTATCTTTCCTTTTAACACATTATTTGGTCACGACATATATATCAATTAATTTGTTGGGCCAATGAATAGCAAATGCAATTTAATGTCGATAAATGCAAAATTTTACACATTAAAAGTCATAACAATTGCGTTCAGTATCTAATGAATGACCATCAACGTTCTGCATTTAATAAAAAAAAAAAAGGATCCTGAAGTGTCTTAATATAAGTGATTTAATTCCCTGTCAGCATTTATAAGAGATATTCAAAACTGGTAATAAACTGGTTGGCTCCATGGGACGTGCCTTCGAAATAAATCTGAGGTTATATAAAATTATTATAATTAATTGGTACGATCTCATCTCGAATTTTGCATACAGTTTTACCTATTTTATTACAAAAACGACTGAAAAGCTAGAAAAGTTCAAAGAAGAATAAAAAGCATTCTTCCCAGGTTGAGAATTGTATCCTATGAAGGAAGCCTTAAAAAGCTAAACTTGTTCAACTGGAAGAAGCGACGTGATTTAATAGAATTGTTTAAAATATTTAAGTTATTTTACAACATTAATGCAGGAGATTAATTCACAGTCGATCAATCAAATATCACAAGAAAAAACTGTTTTATGATAATTCTTTACTACTAGGTTCTTTACTAGATTTTGTTTAGAGGTATATGCCTCACAGCCATGGTGGACCACCGCTGCACCACTGTGGTGCCCGACCACAGCAGTTCCTCCCAGTAAACAACTTAAAGCGTTTACATGTGTCACATAACTTCGTAACGTCTTGCCTTATTTTCACGAACACGATTTTAAGGAGAAATGTCTTGGTTGGTGTTGCCACAATTTTCCTAATATATTTCAATCTTAATGCTTGTTTTTAGTTTTCTTTTATATTAAAAACGACATATATTATATACATATTTTAAATTATAAGCACTGAAATGATCTCAAACATCTTAATTTCTTCAGATTTATTCGAAATAGATATCATGGTTTCTCCGTATATTTCGCACCGCTTCCATCCTAAGGTAGAGGCCAACATCTCGCTACGTGATACAAATTCCCTTATATATTACAATCATTATGCTTGTTTGTGGATTTCTGTTATATTAAAAACAACATTAATAATGTAAATATTATGTATTTCAACAACTGTCATGATCTCAAACATCTTACTTTCATCTTATTTATTCGTAATGTATATCCTGCTGATTCTGTATTGAAACTACAGCACCCTCCACACTCGTCCTAAGCCCACAACATGTCCAAATATCGTCGTATACAGATCACCTTACCAGTAGCAGCAAGATGTGTGTGTGTGTGTGTGTGTGTGTGTGTGTGTGTGTGTGTGTATGAGTGTGTGTATGAGTGTGGGCGTGGGTGTATGAGTGAGTGTGTGTGTGTGTGTGTGTGTGTGTGTGTGTGTATGAGAGTGTGTGTATGAGTGTGGGTGTATGAGTGTGTGTGTGTGTGTGTGTGTGTGTGTGTGTGTGTGTGTGTGTGTGTGTGTGTGTGTGTGTGTGTGTATGAGAGTGTGTGTGTATGAGAGTGTGTGTGTGTGTGTGTGTGTGTATGAGAGTGTGTGTGTATGAGAGTGTGTGTGTATGAGAGTGTGTGTGTGTGTGTGTGTGTGTGTGTGTGTGTGTGTGTGTGTGTGTGTGTGTGTATGAGAGTGTGTGTGTATGAGAGTGTGTGTGTGTGTGTGTGTGTGTGTGTGTGTATGAGAGTGTGTGTGTGTGTGTGTGTGTGTATGAGAGTGTGTGTGTCTGTGTGAGCACTGGATGTCTTCACATGACGCGGGGCCCGGCCTTCGTATCTGCGCTCGCTCCAAGTGAAATTTTTGTGTTCGAAACTGGATTTGTCTTCAGTGTCTAAATTTTCTTTGACTTACATATTTTTGTGCAATATACAGAAATCTTATTTCTTACTTTAATTTGATGAAAATAATTGTAAACAATATGATATGCTTTTTACTTATTATTAGGAAAAAGGGAACAATTGTAAGTCGAAGCTACAACCACAAAATGCATTGAAACATCAACACCCACACATGTTTGAATGTCACATCTTGTTATTTTCTACATTTCTCTAATATATTACAAGCTTGTTGCTTGTCTTTGGCGTTCTTCTATATTAAAAACAATATATATATATAATATAAATCTTATGTAGACGATCGACTATAATGGTCTCAAACATCTTACTTTCTTCTGATTTATTTGAAATATATACCCAGATTCTTTCTCATGAAAACACACACATCCGCTTCGCCCCACCCACGTAGAGGGCCAACAGTTCGTAATTTTCAACACTTCCCTAATATATTTCAAGCTTTATGCTTGTTTTTGGTTAGGTTTTCTATAAAAAACAACATATATATTATAAATCTTATTTATTTCTACAACTGTTATGGTCTTGAACGTCTTACTTTCGTCTTATTTAATCGAAATATTATCTCGCTCAGTGTCTACACAGATGAAGTTCTGAAGTTGGTGAGCTGTGATTCGTTACATGAGAGGATGCAAAACATTGGCAAACGCAGATATTCGTATATTGAAAGTGTTTGCGATATTTTGGTCAGAATTTGCCTAGTCATTGCATCTTGGCAAGAGGTCTTGACATTACATGTAAACGCCTTTAATTAAGCATCACAAGCCCGGGCGGGGATTCGATCTGCCGACCAAGCGAATGCAAGGCCAGCGCGCTACCACTGTACTAGCCAGGACAAATTAAGCCAATCACTTCTTCAGTCGAATCGTTACTGTCTGGAATTCTCTGTCTTCCAATGTTATTGACTCTATATTATTCAAATATTTCAAGAACACATACTTTGTCTCCAATCCTGAACTGAAATTTTTTTTTTTTCGTTATCGTAAGTAAATTTAATATAGTTATCCGAATATACTTATTAAATGTCACTTTGGAGTTTGTTGCTGGAGTTCTAGCAACGTATTTTATCGCCTGGGTAGAAGTAATAATAGTGATTGTCCTTATCTAATCCTATTAAATGAAATTAAATTCTATATAGTTGAGTTCTTTTTCATGCTGCATGTTTTTTCTCCTTTCCTGCCAGTCTCGGATGGAGGGATCAGTGGGTGGGAAGGAGCCTTCACTTTTACTGTCTTGTACCTTTCACTTCAGATTAAATTGTGTAATTTATCTCAAACAGCTTTGTAAGAACCAACAGGTCTTCTGCTGTTTGTTCTGCCTTTGTGTTCCTTTATGTTCTTCCTTTACTTCCTTTCCCACCACCTCCTCCACCTCCTTCTCCTCCTCCTCCTCTTCTTTCTCCTCCTTTTTATTTTTCTCTCTCCTTCTTCTCCGCCTCTTGCTCCTCTTCTTTTTCTCTTTCTTCTTCTTCTCTCTTCTTCTCCTTTTTCTTCTTCTTTTTCCTCCTCCTCCTCCTCCTCCTCCTCCTTCTCATTTTTTTTTCTGCTCTTCCTCCTACTCCTCCTCCTTTTCCTATTTGTATCAAGAAAGGAAACAACTTTTCCCCTTTATCACACATTTTTATCCGAAGACGTACTGACACCATTATGTTTAAGATTAATACCTTGGACTACAGCCGCGAGGGAGGAGGCTTAGACGTGCGAGGAAGGAGAGAGGGAATAGGGAGAGAGAGAGAGAGAGAGAGAGAGAGAGGGGGGGGGGATGAAGAAAAGGAAAAAGAGAATGCGAGAAGGATGGAGGCTCAGAGAGAGGCAGACTCACTCCCCTTCCTCCCGTCCCCAAAGGTTGTTTCTTCCTCTCTGCTTCCGTCGTCGCGATACTAACTCTGGCAACTTCCGTTCCCTGATAGATGGTCTCCTCCCCCATGTATTTCTTCTTCCTACTCCTCTTCCCCCACCTCCCCCTTTCACTTCCAGTCCCTATGCTTCTTATCGTCTCATCTCCTCCGTGCTTTCTTTTTTTTCTTTCTTTTTTCTTTAAGTATTATCCTCTCGACTCCTTCCTCCTTTTCTTTCCTCCCAATATTACTCTCATTCCAGCCTATTAGACCCCAAACTTCCCTCTCTTCCGTTCTCTCTTCTCTCCATCTCTTACGTCTTCTAGCCTAGTTGCTGTGTGAGAGAAGAGGAGCAAATTGTCATTCTTTAGGATCAGGTGTGCTCTCTCTCTCTCTCTCTCTCTCTCTCTCTCTCTCTCTCTCTCTCTCTCTCTCTCTCTCTCTCTCTCTCTCTTCTTTTTTTTTTCTCTCTCTCTCTCTCTCTCTCTCTCTCTCTCTCTCTCTCTCTCTCTCTCTCTCTCTCTCTCTCTCTCTCTCTCTCTCTCGATTAAGGAAATAAGGGTAAGGAATAAGGTGAATAAGAGTGAGCTAGGGTGAGGCGGTGTGAGGATTGCTCTAATATAGTGATGGAAGGGAAACTAAGCTGCAAAAATATAGCCAATTTCATTTATCTGAAGACCCTGAAAAGAAGGAGGAAGGGAATGAAGGAAAGGATGGAGAGAGAGAAAGGAGGGAAAGAGGGAGGAAAGGAAGGAAGTGAGAGAGAGAGAGAGAGAGAGAGAGAGAGAGAGAGAGAGAGAGAGAGAGAGAGAGAGAGAGAGAGAGAGAGAGAGAGAGCAAGAGAGAGAGAGAGCAAGAGAGAGAGAGAGAGAGAGAGAGAGAGAGAGAGAGAGAGAGAGAGAGAGAGAGAGAGAGAGAGAGAGAGAGAGAAGTTACATGAGTGAAAGTAAAACACAAACAAACAATGTTTAGCATGAAGAAAGAACGGAGAATTTTCGATGAAGAAAATTTTATAATATACTGTATATATATATATATATATATATATATATATATATATATATATATATATATATATATATATATATATATATATATATATATATATATATATACATATATAGGGGAGAGCGGGGTAAGATGAGCAATTTTTCGCTTTGAGCAAGTTATCTATAAAACACAAACGTAATGAATACAAATTAAAATTTCATCTGAAAATTCTATCTTTCAAGCATGCTTGAGGCCACTTTCAGCTTTATTTCTCCTTTCTTAATGTCATGCCGGTCACTCAAAAATAATATCTCAAATGACACAACTTACCCCATACATGGGGTAAGTTGAGCCACCCCATGGGGTAAGTTGAGCCATCCCATGGGGCAAGTTGTTCCATGCTTGTTTTTTTTGTTTTTTAAGTTATGAAATGATGAAACAACGAAAAAAACAAGTTTAGTTGCATAAATTTATTGCATGCTGTGAACTGCATAAAGGAAACCTATTATGACAGCAAGTATTTATTGTATATATTTTGACAAACTCATAAACTAATAAACAACATCTTTCTACTGACAATCCATGGAACATATCTGGCAGTAATTTGTCATGGTTTGCTAGTTCCTTCTTCATATCAGGAGGAAATACTCTTTGTTTTAGAGACAATCCTGTATAGCCAGTCAGTATTTTTTGTAATAGCTTATTTATACTTAAAACATTTTCAATACGCTTAACAATTATATTGGGTGTTACTCTAAAATTTAATACTCAGCTAGGCTTTGAAAATAATCTTTGCATGGCTAATAGATACACAATTTTATCAGTTGTATGGTGGCTCAACTTGCCCCAGTTGTTATGGCTCAACTTACGCCATCCTTGATTTTCTAATGTATGTCCACGTATCACTTAATAACAGCATGCCTTGGTTTATTACTTATTCGCTGCAAATGCAAATAAAGTTATGCTATACATGGAAGTTAAGAGGTCAGGCAATATCTAAATAATATATGAATAAACTTAGCTGGGATGATTATTGCTTCCATGTCAGAGATCCTTCTCTTTGTGCCAAGCGCATAACGGAGGTGATTATCTCTGGCATGGAGCTATACATTCTTCATACTTTCTCTAATACTAGAGCTAAAAAGCCCTGGTGTAACTCTGCTTGTTCTCGTGCTGTCAATGATAGAGAGGCGGCTCACAAACGGTACCGTAGCTATCCATCTGCTGAAACTCATGCCCTATATATTTCTGCTCGTAATCATGCCAAATCTATTCTCCAACTTACTAAAAACTCTTTCATTAATAGAAAATGTCAAAGTCTTTCCAACTCTAACGCTTCTCGTGAATTCTAGCATCTAGCCCATAATATCTCTAACAATGTTACTTTTTCATCTTTCCCTCATTTACTTCAACCAGATAGCCCCACAGCTGTCTCTTCTTTCTCTAAAGCTGAACTCTTCGCTCAAACCTTTGCTACCAACTCTACTTTGGATGATACTGTGCATATTTCTCCTACTCCTCCATCCTCTGACTACTTATCCCTAAAATTAAAATTCTTTATTATGACGTTTTCCAGGCCCTCTCTGGCCTTGATTCTCGGAAGGCTTACGGTCGGGATGGAGTCCCTCCTGTTCTCAAAAACTGTGCTTCCGAACTCGCTCACTGCCTGGTCAAACTCTTTCGTCTGTGTCTCTCTACTTCTATCTATCCTTCTTGCTGGAAGTTTGCTCACATTCAACCTGTCCCTAAAAAAGGTGACCGCTCCAATCCTTCTAACTACCGCCCTATAGCTTTATTTTCATGCCTTTCTAAAGCATTTGAGTTTGTCCTTAACAAGAAGATAATGAAGCATCTATCAGCTTACAACCTTCTCTCTGATTGCTAGTATGGTTTCCGTAAAGGCCGATCTACTGGTGATTTTCTTGCTTTCCTAACTGAATTTAGGTCATCCTATTTTAGGAACTTCGGTGAAACCTTTGTTGTTGGCCTTGACATATCGAAAGCCTTCGATAGAGTCTGGCATACATCTTTAATTTCTAAACTACCCTCCTACGGATTCTATCCTTCTCTCTGTATCTTCATCTCAAGTTTCCTTTCCGACCGGTCTATTGCTGCTGTAGTGGACGGTTACTGTTCTTCTCCTAAAACTATCAACAGTGGTGTTTCTCAGGGTTCTATCCTATCACCCACTCTCTGTCTATTATTCATCAATGATCTCCTAAATCTGACTCAATGCCCTATCCACTCCTATGCTGATGACACCACTTTGCATTTTTCAACGTCGTACAACCGACGCCCAACCCAACAAGAATTAAATGACTCAAGGCGAGATGCTATAGGACGCTTAACTTCTGATCTTTCACTAGTTTCTGATTGGGGCAGAGCAAACCTTGTTTTGTTCAATGTCTCAAAAACTCAATTTCTATAACTAACTACTCGACATAAACTTCCAGATAACTATCCTCTCTTCTTCAACGACACTCAACTTCCCCTCTCCTCCATATTAAACACACTCGGTTTATCCTTTACTAAAAATCTAAACTGGCAATTTCATACCTCTACTCAGCTTCCAAGAAGTTAGGTGTCCTATGGCGTCTGCGTCCATTTTTCTCTCCCTCTCAGCTGCTTGCTCTGTACAGGGATCTTATCCGCCCATGTATGGAGTATGGCTCTCATGTCTGGGGGGCTCAACTCGTACAGCTCTTTTAAACACGTTGGAGTCTAAAGCTTTTCGCCTAATCAACTCTCCTCCTCTAACTGACTGTCTTGACGCTTTAAGTCACCGCCGCAATGTTGCTTCTTTATCTATCTTCTACCGCTATTTTCATGCTGACTGCTCTTCTGAACTTGCTAACTGCATGTTTCCCCCCCCTCCCGCGGCCTCTCTGCACAAGACTTTCTACTTCTTCTCATCCTTATTCTGTCCATCTACCTAATGCAAGAGTTAACCAATATATTCACTCTTTCATCCCTTACACTGGTAAACTCTGGAACTCTCTTCCTTTGTCTGTTTTTCCACCTGCCTATGACTTAAACTCTTTCAAAAGAGGAGTGTCAAGATACCTCTCATACTAAATTGAATTGCCCCCCATGTCTTTATTTTTCCTACTGTTTTCTTTACAGGGTCTGGCGAGAAACGGGATTTTTTTTTATACTTGATTTTTTTTCCCATAGCCGGTATCCTTTTAATGTGAAAAAAATAATGTATAATTGTGCTGGGCGATGTCGGTATTTACGTATATTTTTATATATGGAATGAATTATCAGTATATCTCAGGAGTGTCACTATTTTCGCAAATCGTTAATGTAAATGAACTAGAAATAAATTAAAGGAGATAATTATATCTAGTTATTGAAAAAGAACCATCTAAACAAATATTTCATTAAGATTTGTCGAAACTTTTGTAATGCATATATTTGCTCACCAGAAATTCAATCAATAGCAATTCACTTTTGAAAATAACTTCTATACATGCATAAAGCTATGTATTCATGATGATCTTAAACATCCAGCAAAATATTGCTAAAAAATAAATATATTGTTAAAATATTTATCAAGAATTTTGATAACATAAATGCATTTAAACTCTCACTTCACGATGACGTCATCAGGCAGGATGTTCGCCCGTTGCAAACCCTTACACATAACTAGGCTACTTCAAATATCATTAACAGACTATTATTAATATATCTCTATAGTAGCCTATATTAAATATATCTTTATAATAGCCTATTTTAATATATCTTTATAATAGGCTATGCTTAATATATCGTTTTCAAATACAAGAAAAGGCTTTTATTTCTCTATTTCTTCTCCCATAATAGGCTATGATAAATAAGAATTGATTTACATATCGTCTTTAAATAACAGGAATAAGATATGATTATTATATCTGCAAATAAAAACAAAAGGCTATATTTAATATATTCTTCTTCTTCTTGTTGAGGTGAAGATCACCACGGCCAACTTGAGAGTCCGCCGCCTCTGCACTGTCCTTCACTCCTTAGATATTTTATCTGGTCAGGCAGGGAGTTGCTGGTTGCCCCCCTGGGAGTGGCTGTGTGCAGGATGGGAGGTTCATCCGGGATGCCTTTTCAGGTACCTATCTAACCTTTTCTTAAAGGTGTCGGTGGTGCAGAATGTGGTGTCCTTGATGTCCCTTGGAAGACAGTTGAATAGTCTTGGGCCCTCGTACATGAAGTTGGTGCTCACAATGGTCTTCATTCGTTGGCCCGTTGCTTCAACTGTCCTCCTGTAGCATGTTCGGCCAAATCTTGGGTGTCTCTGGCTAGTAATTCCCCCCTCGGTTTGGTGCGTGGAATTTGGGACCTGACTCTCCAGAATCTTCCACACATATATTATCATGTACCTTTCCCGTCGCCTTTGAAGGGAGTAGAGTCTGAGAGTCTTCAGCCTTTCCCAGTAGTTTCCTGGGGAGTGGAGCTTTCTAGTGAACACCCTCTGTACCTGTTCCAGCTCTTTTATTTCCTCCAGCTTGTATGGAGACCAAAGTTAGCAGAGGTACTCCAGTCTGGATAGAACGAGGGACTTCCACAGTGGGAGTAGATGGGCAGGCTCCCTTGTGTGGAATGTGCGAAAGATCCATCCTGACATCCGGTTTGCTGCCCTCACTGTGTTCTCAATGTGGGTCTTGTATGTGAAGTCATTGCTGACCCACACACCGAGAGCCCGAAGAAACTCCTCTTCCTCAATTTGTATCTTCCCAGTCTGATAGTTGTTAATTCTTAGGTTCTCATTTTTCCCATACCTGAGAACTTTGAATTTTTCACTGTTGAACGTCATGTTGTTTTCTGTCGCCCAATCAAAAATTTTGTTCATGTCAGACTGGAGCAACCCTGATGACTTTATTTCCTTGCTGATTCTAGTATCATCAGCAAATGATGACACATTAGAGGAGATGATATTTTGATCTATGTCACCGATCATTATAAGGAAAAGCAGTGGTCCTAGCACAGAACCTTGTGGGACACCACTTTTTACCTCCGAGCTGTTGGATCTTTCGCCATCCACACATACTGCTTGTGTTCGACCACTCAGAAAGCTGTGAAGCCACACTCCACGTTTACCATCAATCCCCAGATTCTTGAGTTTGTGGAGGAGGATGCCGTGATCCACCTTATCGAAGGCCTTAGCGAAGTCTAGGTAGATCACGTCTACATTGTTACCCTGGCTGACTTTGCTAAGGATAAATTCTTGGTGTTCCAGCAGCTGAGACAGGCATGATCTTCCCGGTCGGAACCCGTGCTGGCCTGCGTTCATCTTATTTCCATCCTCCAAGAAAACCATCAGTTTTTTTCTGACAATCCTCTCCAGGGTCTTCATAATGTGAGAGGTGAGGGCGACTGGTCTATAATTGCTGGCTTTCCCTCGAGATCCTCCTTTATCTATTGGTGTTATGATGGCCTCCTTTAGACTTGTAGGTACTTCCCCAGTGTCCATAGATTTCCTGAAGAGTATGTTGAGGGGGGGTGGAGAGCTCACTCTTACAGGTTTTCAACAGGATAGCTGGAACATTGTCTGGCCCGGCCGCAGAGTTGGGAGAGAGTTCCCCGAGTGCCTCACTGACATCAGCTAGTGTGATGGGTATATTGATGAGTTTATCATCTCTCGCTACATGTGTATTGAAGAAGGTCCCTGGCGAGTGTATTTGCTTTTCTTCCAGTGGAGTGCTGAAGACTCTGTTGTAGTGTTTGGAGAGAGCTTTTGCAATATCCCAAGATTTGTCAATCAGGTTGCCATCCTCCTCCAGGGGTCCAATGCTTGATTTTGTTGCCAGCTTCTTTTTGGCATAGATATAGAAAAACTTGGGATTTGCTTTTATGGCTAACACGGCAAGGTTTTCTTCGTGCTTCCTTTGTGTTTCATGCGATGCCTTCAGTTTTGCTTCCACCTCCAACAGCAGATTTTCCAGTTTAGTTATGAGGCGTTGGTCTTCATGAGAAAGAAGTTTATTCTTAATTTTTCTCCGCTTCCGCATCAGGACCCTTCTGTCTCTTGGAATTTGAGTCTTCTTGTATTGAGTTTTGTTTGGGACATATTTTTTGCACACTTCTTCTAGTGTCCCTAGGAAGATTTTTAACATTTCTTTTCTGCTGGAGTCTTGGTGAGTCATTGTGCTTTCCCACTCTACCTCAGACAACTCTAATTTAAGGGCTTCCCAATCTACTTGGTCACTAAAGAAATTTAGGTTTCTGAAATTTCTGCTGGTCCTCAGTACTAGGAGTGTTGACATGTTGCACACTGTATTAGTGATTTTCACTTCAACAAACTTATGGTCTGAGAAGATGGTTGGGGTAATGTTGTAGCTGTGGATCATGCTGGGGTTGTTCACCATGACCAGGTCCAGGATATTGTTTCTGCGGGTAGGCTCTTGGATTATTTCTTCCAGGAAATAGTCTTCCATCAGAGTCTTAAGAGCTTGCGCCTGCTGTTTTTCATCCACCATCCCACCTTTTATCCGTCCAGACGGCCACTGTAATATTGGTAGGTTTAGGTCACCCATCACAATAATGTTTCTTGTTTGAGCAAAATTGTTATTCAGTGCATTTTTAACTTTGTCTAGCAGTGCTCGGAAGCCCAAATATTTTGCTTTTGGTGGGCGGTATATTGTCACTATCAATGTTTCACTGCCACACACACTCATCACTAGTACTTCAGTCTCACTGTTGGATTCACTTATTATCACTTTCGCTCTGGCAGCCAGGTCATTTCTTACGTACAGCCCTACACCACCATGACTACGATCTTTCCTGTCTGCCCTGTACAACGTGTAGTTGTCTATGTTGATTTCTGCTGAACTAATTTCAGCCTTCAGATGAGATTCTGTTACGGCAATATACATGTATTTATTTTCCTTTGCCAATTCTGCAAGATAGGGCACTTTACTCTGATTTGTCATGGGGAACAGTCCCTGGATATTACACAGTAGGAATTTTTCTATTTTCTGGTGGCTGCCTGAGCTTTCACTATTGTTTTTCACATCTACATTAGCCTGGGATGCCCCTGGACTAGGGCTGGCACTTGGTAGTTCAGCTGGGGCGGCTGTTGCGGGGGCTGGGTGGCCTGCTGTAGCTGCGGGTACTGCTGTTGGGTGATGTGCTGCATGATGAAGTTCATTTGTTGTTGGAACAGGTCTAGCCGTTGGTTGATGGCACCCGTCTCTAAAAAATGCCTGTCCTCAGCAGAGGGTCTATTAGTCGATATAGGAGCATTATCTTGGTCCCTCGCGTCAGTCCTGTGATCCACCTCCTTGGGCCTCCTCTCTCTCACTGTGTCCTGCAAGTGGGTGTAGTTACACTTTTTTCTCTCACACCTGCCATTTCTCATTGATTGATGACATAGCTTAGGGTGGTAATGGGAGCATTTGTTCCCAAGTGCACATCCTTTCTCCCCTTTTACTCCATACTTGATTAGTTTTGGACATGGCTTGGGGTGGGCGAACTTGCAGCCTTTCCCTGAGGTGCGATATTTGCAGCTGTTTCTTTTGTAGAAGTTACATATAGGCACTGGTTTCTTACTGGTATCAGGTCCTCCTGCTGCAGGAACGGCACTAGGCTCCTTAAGATATTGGTAATAGGCTATTTATCGTCTATACATACCAGTAATAAGCTATAATTATTATTTATGTTATAAATAATAATTATAGTTTATTACTGGTATGTATAGACGATAAATAGCCTATTACCAATTTTATAGTCTTCCAACACCAACAATAGATATATTTTAAATGGTACAGGTTTGCGTAATCTTAACTCAAAAAGGGATTTAGGGGTGTTAATTAGTCAGGATCTTCGACCTAGAGAACAGAGTGCATCAGCGCTAGAAATAAGACAAACAGCATATTAGGTTTAATTTCCAGAACAGTAACCAACAGAACATCAGAAGTAATTTTGAGACTTTATTTAGCTTTAATTAGGCCCCATTTAGATTATGCGTTCAGTTTTGGGCTCCTTACTACAGGATGGATATAAATAGGTTAGAAGCCATACATAGAAGAATGACGAAGATGATACATGGGATCAGGAACTTGGATTATAAAGATAGATTAAAGCGCTTTCAGCTACACTCACGAGAAAGACGCAGGTTGAGAGGAGACCTCATTGAAGTGTATAAATGGGTCAAGAGACTCAATAAGGGGGACATAAGTAAGGTATTCATAGTTAGTGGTCCAGGTAGAACGCGAACGAACGATTACAAGCTAGAAAAATTCAGGTTCAAGAAAGAGATAGGGAATAACTGGTTCACAAATAGGGTAGTAGATGAGTGGAATAGGCCCCGCAGTCATGTGGAGAGTGCAAAATCTATAGATTGTTTTAAGAATAGGTTGGATAATTCATGGACAGCGACGATAGATGGTAGTGAGTGTTTTAGGTTCACAGGAGCTACTTCGAGTAGACCAACTGGCGGTTAGTAGTCTCCTTATATTATTATGCTCTTATGTTCATAACTCTCGACTCTGTACATCACGGTGGAATCTGACTAGCGACGGGGGCCTTTCAGTCTTGCCCAGTCCCCAGTCTGCTCGTGGATGCAGGAGTGTTACCCCTCGACCTTTACCGTCAGACTCAGATGGCACGTTTGCGGTTCAGATGCCAAAGTCTATATTGTGATCCCACTTACTGTGCTGTGACAGACACTTCACGGGACGCCACTTTCACGCAGCACCCGCAATTCCCACAGCCTTTTGGCTTTCGGGCTCGTGGCGTCCTTGAAGAGTTGTCTCTTCCTCGCCCTGCCATAGCTTATCCCACGATTATTGCATGTCTTGCCGTGGAAGCTGCCGGCAGTATCATATTGCCGTTACATGTCGGCTAACAAGAGTACTATGTCGGATCATGCTGCGAGGACTTTGTTCATCGATCATGCCTCCGTACATGAAGGTTGCACGCCCATTTTTACTGACGGCTCCAAATCCGATGCAGGCGTCGGATTTGGAGCTGTCTTCCCTGATTTTACCCGGTGCAGCAGTCTACCTCTTTTTGCATCAATTTTTACCGCAGAGCTGTGGGCCATTTTAATAGCGATAAGATCACTTTCTACCTTGGATGTTGGGGGTTTTGTTATTTTTGCTGACTCCAGAGCAGCTTTGTCAGCCCTTGAGGATTTTAATAATGCACACCCAATAGTCTCAGACATTTTTAACTAGCTCGTACTAGCAGCCCGTCGTGGGCACATAATTTTTTTTTGTTGGGTACCAGCACATGTGTCTGTGAAAGGGAACGGGGAGGCAGATGAGCTAGCTAAGACCGGCGCCTCTCGTCAAGTCACTGCCTGCCCCGTCCCACAGAGAGACCTGTCTCCCACAATTCGAGCTGCTTTTCATGTAGTTTGGCAAGAGAGATAGAATGCCAATAGAACCACCTTCAAGATGGATGCAATTACTGCAATGGTTGTGAGCCCCTGGGCCCGTATACACAAAAATTCTTAAAGTTGGACTTAAAGTTGCACTAAGCGCGAGGAAAATTAAGTGAAACTTAAGGTTGGATTTATGTTTTAATCTTAAGTCTAAGAAGTAGCGCAGTATGAAAAAGTAGCCTAGCAAAACTAACATTTTTTTAAACAGCAGAATTCTAGTTTATCAACGAAAAAATATTGAATATTACTAGACAAAACATGGAAAGTGATGATATACGTAAGGAATATTGGCATTATAAGCTTGCGTCTAAAGTTTTATACGATTTTTATATTTACCGCGCAAGGCGACACTCTTTCGTTTTTATGTTTACATTATGAGCACTACGCGCCACGTTTAAAGCACTCTTAACGTGAAGATAAACACCGCAGACCAAGCTCCTTCCAGCCAAAGGAAGCACTCTTCCAACTGGAAGGAGGAAGAAACACTATTAATGGTAGAGATGGTTGGTGTCCACTATGCCAGTATTAAGGGGAAATTCAGCAGCACCCTTACCTATAAAGATAAAAAGGCTAGCTAGACAGAAGTGACTGCCCGGCTCAACTCTGCCTTCAACCTGTGCAGAACAAAGGTTGAAGTTGAAAAAAAAATGGCAGAATGTAAAAACAACTGCTCTGAAGAATTCTGCCACAGTGAGACGGGAGTTAAATAAGACAGGTTAGTAGCAATGAGAAAGTTGATACCTCCTAAAGAATGTAATTGTAATCTTATCTTGGAAATGTTTTAGGAAAACCTTAACCTTCTTGGAAAACAAATTTAAATAATGACCTAACCGAGCAAAGTAAATTGTGGCCTCAACTATAATTTTAGAACTAAACCTAACCTCATGGCGCTTCCACCCAAGTGATGATATTATTGTTTCACTTTGTATGGAAAACCTGTTTTGTATATCATACTTATCTATATGCTTTAATGCATTTCTAAGGTAAGACAAGTAGATTCTTTAGTTTTGGAGATATTTGATGGATAGTTTATGAAATATTAAGCTATTACTGTACTATGAAAAAATGAATGGCAACTATAAATAAAATATACAGTTGGCCACAATCCGACCTTTAAATACTTTTTTTATTCCGTGGTACAGGTGGTAGCAGTCCTGTGACAATAACATTAGATGCTGTAAGTGAAGCAGCATTACGGGTCTTGGGGGAAGACCAAGTTGTCGTGGACTGTGTTCCCACACAGACCTGTTTGGACAGCGGTTACTGGCCTGCAAGGTAAGCTGGCCAAACTAATCAAGACAGTGTCAGTAACTACTATTTATGCTTTGTAGCACACTTTTACAACATTATATTTATAACTATTATGACAAAAGTTATGTTGGGAAATGTTCTGTTAGTGGAAAGTGTCTACGCTTAACCTCCTATGGATTGTACCATTATAGTGCTATCTTATGTTAATAGTCGTTATGACCGAAGTAATGAGGCAAATTATTTGTTGGTGATTAGTGTCTAATGCAGGATTGATAGGTTCAATTGGTGTTACTACAGTAAGTCTGATGGTGTTGTTATTGACCACATTTATTATGCTTAAATTAGTGTTTCCATTTGTTGTTTCATGTATAACTGCACCATAATACCTCGCAGTAGAGTGCTTGATCTATCATATGTTTATGCAGTTAAGGCAAACTTTGTTTAATTTTAGGACAGCTGCCGCAGCCACAGCCACCAGTATGGTAGTTAGTACGGAGGCTATGGTGCAGCCACAAGAGCCTTCATTGGCTGAGGAAAGCTCTCCACTTGCAGTGGAATCTGCAGAAGAGGGCACTGCAGCACCAGCCAGGGAGGTTATTGTGGTTCGCCACATGCAACCTCCACCCGCCCAACCACTGCCACCACCGATGCCAGCTGTTATTCCTCTCTGTCCAGAAAGTTTGGCTCTGTTCAGCCGGATGGTGGCAGGTACGAGCGTGCCTTGGATGTATATATCAAGGCAACAGAGGCATACACTCTATCAGTCAACTAGAAGTAGGAGGTAAATAATTAGTATGATGAGTATGCATTTGAATGTATTGAGTACATTTTGACACATAAGCTGTTTGTTTATCTAAAGTCATGCAGCAATAAAAATAACAGCAACACACATAATAACAGTTCAGTGTTTATATGAGTAACCTCGCACACAACACGTACAGTAATATATAATTGCAAATGACAAAACTGCACATTTTCCAGTATCACATAACACACAAATGCATCACAACACCATTTCACCCTCTTTTCAATTCATCCTTGCCCTGTAAACACTTGTCTGTTTTCCAGTGTCATGCTTGTGGTAATTGGAACACTTCATTCACAGGCTCATTTATTTGCTTTCTGTTTCAGCTGGTCACCCAACAAGAGGAGGAT
>JAXIVD010000662.1:75000-109369 GCA_036785275.1 Cancer borealis | reverse complement strand
ATATATATATATATAAACATATATATATATATATATATATATATATATATATATATATATATATATATATATATATAAACATATATATATATATAATATATATATATATATATATATATATATATATATATATAAACATATATATATATATATATATATATATATATATATATATATATATATATATTATATATATATATATGTATGTATATATATATATATATATATATATATATATATATATATATATATATATATATATATATATATATATATATATAAACATATATATATATATATATATATATATATATATATATATATATATGTATATATATATATATATATATATATATATATATATATATATATATATAAACATATATATATATATATATATATATATATATATATATATATATATATATATATATATATAAATATATATAAATATATATATATATATATATATATATATATATATATATATACATATATATATATAAACATATATATATATATATATATATATATATATATATATATATATATATATATATATATATATATATGTATATATGTATATATGTATATATATATATATATATATATATATATATATATATATATATATATATATATATATATATATATATATATATATATATATATATATATATATATATATATATATGTATATATATATATATATATATATATATATATATATATATATATATATATATATATATATATATATATATTGTTTTCTGCCTTATTTAGACAATATTGGTGTATCAGTAGTTGTGTATTGAGCACAAGTACAGCTCTTGTGGCATTACGTCTTATTTATCAAGGAATTATACAAAGTTAGGTGGATTCTAATTTTTTTTCGATCTTCATATACATTTTTTTTTTATAAGGGACAAAAAAAATACGTTAAAAAATGAATCCCGCTTGTAGACTTAATTAATGCAACTCCGAGAAACTACGTGTCCATTGAATACTGACAGGTCTTATATGCTTCTTAACACTATTTCGTAATATTATAAACTCATAGTCCCAGTCAACCTTTGAAATGTGGTCATCAATGATTTTGTATTTGCCTCTGGCCCAGGCTCTCTTTCTAGAGTTATTGCTGTTTTCTGGAGAGGAGTCAAACATGAAGTGGTAGGTGAACTTATTGGGGACATGTCCACATCCTGGAAGAGGACATAGGGACTCAACATTCCCTATTCTATCAGGTTCAGTAGACAAGATCAGATCCAAAGTATTGCCGGAAGGTGTGAAGGTAGGGAAATCAACCCACTGGTGGAGGCCAATAGTGTTGAAGCAGTTCGTAAAGGATAAAGTCAGTGGGTCATAGTCAAGGTAGACAGCGTCATCTTTTGACCAATCGATAGCCAGCAGGTTGAAGTCACCAAAAACTAGGACTTCCTTGCTTATACAGAACTGTTCCAGGAAGTTTATCCGAGCTGAGTTATCTTCTGGAGTATGAGGGAGGACGATAAACTACAACTATGTAACAGTTGAAGAAAACCAGGTGTACAACGTGGGCATTGGGACAGGTGCTGTTCAGAGAGATGAAAGGTATATTGTCCTTAATGTATAGACATACTCCATGTTTTCGGACATCTCCAACAACGTCTGTGCGGGCTATTGGATGATAGCCTTGAACTGACAAGAAAGAATCAGGTATGCTTGGTAGAAGCCAGGATTCTGTAATTCCAAAAATATCTATATCACAGTCATGCATGAGATCAGTTAATTCATTTACCTTATTCACTAAACTATTTACATTGCACAAATCCATTTTAAGCGCAAGAAAGTTTTTGCTAGCTGGTTGATGGCTGTTTAGTCTCTCTCTGCGACTAAAAAATCTGAACCAGCCTCAGCTTGGGGGGCAGCAGGGTCACTAGTGAGTCCATCAGGTCCTGTCTCAGGGTCACGGGTGGCCCCGTAACCATGGGCAGAACTCTGCTGGTCTAGGGGTGTATTGTTAACACGTGCTCGTCGACTTCGAGCCAGGTCTTGGCGCTGAATATAGGTTAGGTCCCTGCTGATGAATACCCCATCAAACTGGGACCCCTTTAGGCTCCTGGCCTTATCAAGCACAGATTTTCTGGCTTCACTATTAGTAACCTTTAACCTGTAAAGTTTTTTGTCTCTGTTTATGCATATAAGATCAGTGAAATCAACAGGGTTTCCCAACAGATAACGGGTCACAGAGGAGAAATTTTGCTTAAACAAAGAGTTGTCTGGGGCATCAATACCCCGAACAATCAAGGAGTCTACTCTCTTCTGTCTCTCGTTCATCTCACGAATTTCTTCCCTAATCAAACGCCTAGAACTTTCATCAGGTACATGGTCTTGTGCAGCAGAGGCTGGATTTGGTTGGGGTGCAGGCGACAGGGGGGGAGGGGGAGTTGTGGTCAGGCTTGCTACCTTAGCTGACAAAGTGTGCATTGTTTCACATAATTTCTTTACAGTTTGCAGTAGCTGTTTGAAGGCTGGGTTGTCAAAGCCTGATGCCTGGCTAGTAGAACGACAATCAGTGCATATATAAGCAATAGCGTCTCCACCAAACTCTCTAATCCCCCTGACTAGTTCATCAGGAAGACCCAAACACATGCCAGACGGGCAGAACCAGTTAGAACAGCGATCACATCCGATACAGTCATCATTAACTGTTTGGTTACATGTAGCACAATGGTCCTCATTTCTAGGGTTAGTAGGGTTAGCAGTAGTGGTCCTATCAAGATGGGTAAGTGAGGCAGGAGAGGAAGGGAGCTGAGAACTGTGAGAAGGGTTACCGTTTGCTGCTCGACCGTGGCCACCACCACGACCTCTATTACCTCTACCTCCACGAGACATAGTAATATTTAACTTGTGCTAGTGATAGGAATCGACCAACCAGGTGCTGGGGAATCAACTGTAGTTCACTTGGAGCAAGAAGTGAAGGCAGGTGGCAGGCAGGGCAGGAAAAGTGAGGAGCTCAAATCAAAACAACCATCTCGTCCGCCATGACACATGACAAGGCGTACGTACTTTTCTTTTTATCCTGCCATGCTCAGTGAAAACGTAGAAAACAAACAAAATATTTGGAAATAGTTTCAAATCTTATTTCAAGCATGATTCAGAGTATACAATAGAAGCTGATGTAGAGAGTTAAGGGTGTGTGTGCCTTTTGGTTCATTGATTCATTGATAAGGTATTCGGAGAAGAACAAAGTGGATTTAGGAAAGGCAGAGGAGGACTAGAAAATGTATTGGTAATGAAAGAAATAATGGAGAGAAATATGAAGCGAGGAGATGAACTGTACATGACATTTTTGGACATTGAAAAGGCCTATGACACAGTAGATAGACGAAAATTACTAGAGTTGCTGGTACACCTAGGAGTGGATGAAAAGATAATATAGGTGTTGAATAGCATATATACAGATAATATGGTCAAGTTCACCTTAGGAGACAAGACGACGAAATGGATGAAAAACAATGTCGGAGTGAGACAAGGGTGTATCATGTCCCCGACCCTCTTGAAGAACTGATAGTCAGAATAAGAAAATCAGGATATGGAGTAAGAGTAGGAGACAAGAAGTTGGGCTGCCTGGCTTATGCGGATGACTTAGTATTGATGGCAGAAAGAAAAGAAGAGATGGAAGAGTTACTGAAAATTGCAGATAAATATGGAAAAGAATGGAACTTAAAATATAGTGCAAGAAAATGTAAAGTAATGGAAATAAACAGTAAGGAAGAAGGACAGTGGGTATTGGGAAACAATATCCTCGAGGTGGTGAATACCTATAACTACCTAGGTCTTGAAATCTGCCAAGATGGAGTAGGAGGAGAGAAACAAAGAAAAATTAGTGAAGGAAAAGCCAGAAAAATGACCGGAATGATTATTAACAGCGGACTGAGAAGTATAAACAGATATGAAGTGGGAAGAAGTTTATGGAAAGCTATGGCGGTACCGTACTGTCTGTACGGATCAGAAATAACACAGAACCAACACAGGAAGAAGAATAACATTGTCGTGGCAAGTGAAAACGTCTGCCGGACCACTGACATCTGACGGGCCGGTATCTGTGTGTGGCGAGGACTCACTTGGATTGTGTAAAAGAAGACTCTATACACGGCCGGGACTTATATGGAAGGAAATTTGTGATGAAGAACTACATCGTCTGTGTCAGTGTGTGAGATGTCTGGTCCTACCAGCTGCCACCACTGTGGCAAGGGAGCCGAATTTTCCTCTGAATGGGTGGAGTGTGATGTGTGTCCCAGCTGGTACCACAAGGTGTGTGTGTACCTGCAGGATGTGCGAAATAAGGATCTGGATAATGTGGATTGGATGTGTCGTCCATGTAGGAAAAAAGTTATGCGTGTCTACCAGGAACATGAGAAGCTAGTTGATGAGCTGAACAAGCGAGTGGAGTGCTTAAGTAAGGAAAATGAAAGGCTGACTCAGAGGAACAGAGTCTTGGAGAATAGACTAGAACAGGGTTGCGCTGATACTAACCTGGATGATTGTGTATCTAAATTAGTTGCTAACACAGAAAACCTGAACCAAAAGTTGTATGAGGTCAAGGATGAGATCATCAACACTGTTGTTAATATGCATGCTAGTGTGTGGGGAGATGCCTTGACAGACACTAATATTGGTGCAACCTCTGCACCAGCAGAAACTGAGAATAGGAGGGGTATACTGGCTCATATGAAAGATGAGATTATAAACACCATGGTTAACCTTCATACTAGTCCAATTACAAATGTGAATGTGAGTAATGTTAAGTCTTATGCAGCTGTCACAAAGAAAAAGAATCTTCTTGTTGTAAAATCCACTGATAAGGATAATAATGTAGCCAGCAGAAAGGCTGAACTTGCGAATGTGTTGAAAGATGTACCTGTAGTGGATACCAAGTTCACAAGTGGTGACAATGCTGTTATGAATTTTGCTAGCGAATCTGAACGCCAGCTGGCGGCTAATAAGATCAGTGAGGGACTAAAGAATTTGGAAATGACTTTCACAAAGAAGCTTCATCCTAAGATAATGATTTGCAATGTTTCTAAAGAGGAGAGTAAAGATGATATTGTTGAGTATTTGGTTACTAAAAATTTTTATCTTCAAAGTGTAGACAATGTGCATGATAAAGTTAAGCTTGTATTTGATAAGCCTGCCAATGGTAACTCTGTTCATTACATATTAAGATGTACACCTGAGGTTAGGGGGTTGATACATAAGCATGGCGATGTAGTATGTCTAAAGTGGGCTAGATATACAGTGCGTGACAGGTATCATGTATTTAATTGTTATCACTGCCAAAGGTACGGACACCCTGAGAATAACTGTAAGTTTAAGAGTAATGGAGATGCTGCCAGTTGTGCTAAATGTGCAGGTAATCACCTTACCAAAGATTGTACTGAGAACGCCAATGAGAGGGCTAAGTGCATAAATTGTATGAGACAATCTAGGAATGATGTGCATCATGTAGTCAACAGTAGGCAGTGTAAATC
This sequence comes from Cancer borealis, assembly GCA_036785275.1. NCBI lineage: Eukaryota > Metazoa > Arthropoda > Malacostraca > Decapoda > Cancridae > Cancer > Cancer borealis. The sequence continues at coordinate 103,856 of JAXIVD010000662.1, read as the reverse complement.
ACTTGATGCTGAAATGGCACGGGTAAGAGATATAACTGATCATGGATACTAGGAGCCAAAGTAGTCTCAAATGTGGATTTGTGAATATTCAATCAGTGGGGAATAAGACTATTGAAATTAGGGAGTTAATTGTGGATCAATCTTTTGATATTCTTGCCCTGGCTGAAACATGGTTAAGTGTTAATGACAAAGCCAAGATACATGAACTGACACCAAGCACTCACACCTTTTTACATGTTCCCAGAGCAAAGAAGAGGGGTGGCGGGGTAGGTATATTGATAAATAATGGCTTGTCACAGATAAAATTACTTAATACTCCAACATTTTGTACGTTTGAGTCTTTGGCTGCGAGTTTCCTGGTTAGCAGTGGTCATAAACATATTTTCATTGTTGTATACAGACCTCCACAGACCAGTTGTATTGCTTTCATTGAAGAATTCTCCACTTACTTAGAACATTTTCATGACATAAATGCTAATATCTTTATTTGTGGAGATTTCAATTTCAAAATTGATGATATGAATGACCAATATTGTAAAAATTTCATAGACATGATGTTAACTCAGCAATTCTCAAATCTGGTTCATGAGCCAACCTCTTACTCTGGACACATACTGGACTTAGTTTTTTGTAACAGTATGTTTGCAAGAATTCATGACCTTGAGGTTGAGCCAGACTTTGCCACATCTCCGTGTCACAAACTTATTACATTTATGGTTGTTGTAGAGAGACATTTAAAGATTAAGAAAACTATTACTTACAAAAATAAGGCTAATCTTGACTCTTTAAGACTGGTTAACTCGACTTTAGACAGAATCTCTACTGAAATTAATAATGATTGCATTCATGCACTCGGTACTGGAGGGAAAGTTGAGGATTGCTTGAGTTGCATGGTTCATTTATATATTAATACTCTTAAGAGTGTATATGATAATATGTGTCCACTTGTGACAAAGACCATTGTCGAGAAAGATAACGCTCCTTGGTTCAATGGAGAAATCTCAAACGCCATTAAGGTCAGGCGACATAAAGAGAGAGTATGGCGTCGGGTCCGCATGGAACATTCACGCAGGGAGTATGTTTATGCGAAAAATTTGGTGAATAAACTAATAAGGAAGCGTAAATGTATGTATTGCAAGCAAAAGATTTCTGAGGCAGGAACTGATGCTAGAAGATTGTACTCTGTTCTAGACAACCTAACTGGTAAGAGGAATGCCAAGAACCTTCCAGATGGACTCTCGGACACAAACCTGGTTAATAATTTTATGAGGCATTTTGATAGGAAGATTATTAATATTGTAAGTAGCTTTGAAGAGGGGGAACAAAGTAACAATGTTATGTATATGTCTGACTTACCCTATGTTGGTCTGGAGTCCTTTAGTGAGGTCAGCATGGATACGCTACAAACTTTGTTAAGAAATATTAAGAAATCATATTGTATTCTAGATCCATTTCCAATGTCAGATATTGTCAACAGGGAGGATTTCTTGAAGCTTGCCATTGTTCTCATGAGAATTGTAAATTTAAGCATAAGTGGATGTATTTTTCCGCAAAGTGAAAAACTTGCTATTGTTAAACCGACTTTAAAGAGTAGACTTGATCGCCAACGCCTTTCATCGTACCGACCTGTTTCTAATTTATCTTTCTTGTCAAAAGTTATTGAAAGTGTTATTCATGTTCAACTACTTGAATACCTATCTACTACTAATATTTTGCCTGACAATCAGAGTGCTTATAGGAAATTACACTCAACTGAAACAGCTCTATGTAGCGTCACTAATGATCTGTTATGTAAGATGGATGAAGGAAAATGTGGTATTTTGATTTTATTAGATTTAAGTGCTGCCTTTGATACTGTGGTGCATGATCTACTGCTGGAGGATCTGCGGATCATTGGCATTAGAGACCGTGCACTACAGTACTTGAGGAGCTATCTTGTAAATAGAAGTTTCTGTGTCCAAGTTGGGGGTTCTGTCTCTGAGCATTGTCAGCTCAACAGAGGTGTTCCCCAGGAAAGTGTGTTGGGGCCAGTATTGTTTAGTATCTACACTACCGAATTGTCTTTCATTTTAAAGGAATCTAACGTAACTTTTGCTCTTTATGCTGACGACACTCAGTTTTATCTAACAGTAAACAATATACTTGACACAGAAAACGCTCTGACGAGTGTCATGACTCTTATTAAAGATTGGATGATTAAAAAGCAATTGAAATTAAATGAGGATAAGACTGAATGTTTGTTTGTTGGTAAAAAGAGTGGCCTTAGGAGATTTGATGGTGTACAAAGTTTGAATGTAAATGGTACAAATATTTATTTATCTGATAAGGTTTAAAATTTAGGTGTTATAGTTGATAAGTATTTAAGTTTAAATAATCAGATAAACGAGGTTGTGAGAGTGGTAAGGTATAATCTGAGGAACATTGCCTTCATAAGGAGGTATCTAGATGAATATTCTCTTAAGACTCTAATTCAGAATCATATCATAACAAAGTTAGACTATTGCAATTCCTTATATTATAACTTGCCAAATTATCAACTAAAGAAGTTGCAATTAACAATGAATAGGGCAGCTCGGATGATAAAGCGTGTGTCACCTCGTGACAGAATAACACCTGTTCTCATTGATTTACACTGGTTACCAATAAAAGCCCGCATCATTTATAAAATTTGTACACTGACATATCAAATCATGACAACGGGAAAACCTGTATATCTTAGAAAATTGTTACGTCCTTTTGAGGTTTATACAAATGTAATGATTAGGCATGCTATTGCTGAGTACCGGCTACATGAACCCAGGTGTAACTCAGATGTTGGTTTCAGAGCTTTTCAAGTGTGTGCTCCTAGACTGTACAATAGGCGCTTCCAGTGCAGATTAAGGCCAGTAACAACATTGATGTTTTCAAGAAGCTTAAAACATTTCTTTTCAGAGAGGCTTATGATCTATCAGACATGACCATAACAGAAAGTTATGCTGTGTGATTACTTACAGTGCAATTCCTGTGTATTTGTTTATTCTTGCTTGCATAATGTATATACCTTTTAAACTTTTTTATTTTGTGTGTGTGTGTGTGTGTGTGTGTGTGTGTGTGTGTGTGTGTGTGTGTGTGTGTGTGTGTGTGATATTAATTTATGTAGTATTCTGGCAAATTTTAGTCATTTATATATTTTAAATTTATCTCATAAGAAATAGAGGCCCTGTAGAGCACCACTAGTTGGAGGAATAGGGTCTGAATGTTGTAATAAAGAATAAAGAATAAAGTATAGAGAAGGGGATATTGCCCAACTAGAAAAAACCCAAAATATAGTAGGAAGATGGAGTCTTGGAGTCCCAACTACTATAGCAGTAGAGGCTATTAGGGGATAAATGGGCTGGAGCTCATTCAAAGAAAGGATCAAGAAAGGAAAATTTAATTTCATGAAGAAAATAGAAGGATTAGAGGAGGAGAGATTGGTCAAGAAAGTCCTGATGGAAAGGAATGATAGCTCCAAGTGGAAAAAAGAAGTGGAAAGATGGAAAAAGAAGGAGAATTTACAGGAGGAGTGGTGCAGAATAGGAGTGAAGGAAGTCAAGAAAAAAGTAGAGGAAAATGGTAGAGAGAGATGGAAACGGAATGGAAAACAAGACTACCCTGAGATGGTATAAAAGAAAAGAAAAACCCGAGGCCATACACTGGCATACTGGTGACTGGGGGAGCAGATTGCTGGTGAAGGCCAGGACAGGAACGCTGGAAGTGAAGGCCAGAAAGAGGAATGAACAAGACCAAAGTTGTAGTTTTTGTGCCGGCCAAAGAGAAACTGTGGAACATTTTATAGTGGAATGTGAAAAATACGAAGACCACAGAAAAGATCTCATTAATGTTATAGTGTCTTTGATTGGAGAGGAAGAATGGAACAGAAGGTTGATTGAGGACGATGGAGGTATATGTACGGCACTAGGCTTATATGATAACAATGCCCATAAGAAAATAAGAGGCAATGAAATGGTACCTGGTGAAGTCGTGGGAGATGAGACAGAGAGAACAGTGAATATAGGAGAGTAGTGATAGGAGAAGTGCGGAATGTGTGTGAGTTTTTTTCTTCAGTCTTTTGCTTTCAGGTTGGAATTTGAAACTACACCGCAGAAGCACTGTCGACCTGAGCGATAAGAAGCCATAGAGGTCACAAGAAGAAGAAGAAGAAGCTACGGTCACACTAGGTATTGCTAACGCTAGCCTGGCTTCCGTTTACCCTGGATTTGCAGCGATACGACTAGCAGTCTGGTCACACAAGTAGAATCACCCTTGTGGTTTGTTTTGGTCTTCCTCTTCTTCTTTTTGTGACCTCTTTCGCCTTGATCTTGTCATGCGAGAATTAAATGCTATATTTGCATCGAATTAAAATTTATATTTGGGTGTTTTCTTGTATTGTCGTCTATCCTATTTTTTTCATACTCATAAAACGTCATTGAAAAAAGAAGTGCAATATTTTTTTTTTTGCATATATACTGAATAAACGATAGTTTCTCAACTCAGATCTCCTGTGACAATCAAGATCAAGATCAAGCCACGAATTGTTGTGAAAAATTCATTCCCAAGCCGATATAACGATAATATGACATTTGATCACAATCAAATCATATTCAGGAATGGTGATTTCACAATATGTGATGTTTTATTTCAGAAATTATTGCGAATTTGCCAGATATTTTTGCTATAAACAACATGCTTTATACACAACTCCCACACTCAAACTTGTAATCTTTATGTTAATTTCCTATTTGCAAAAGTTGTAAAATAATTTTTTAGGTTCAGCCATGGTTCAGCAATCATTACTGATTGTAAAGACATGAAATACAATGTCCTAAGTAGAATACGAACTGATATATGAAGTATTATCTGTCATCACTCATAGCAGCGGAATCTATAGGGCCTAAAGGTAATATCGTCTGTCAGCGATTGTCGCGAGTGTCTAGTCAAGTATGGTGTAGTCTATGACTGAAGTAATACCAAAATAAGTGTACATCACCACCTCATAAGGACTCACACCATTCTCTCACTCAACAAGAATTCACCTCCTTCCCGACTCTCACACCTTTAACCTTGTGTACTAACTTGTATATCCTTTTCTTCTTCTTCATGGGAATTAGATGGGGCCGTGCAGTGTGTGATGTGTGATGCCACAGTCTGTATCCTTCTCTATAATGTTGGCCTGCCAGCGCCAGCTCTTTTTCTTCTTTTCAACTTTTGACCTGTTTCACTTGGTCTTGCTTTTGTAAATCGTCTGACTTCTTCTTCTTCTTCTTCTTGAGGTGAAGATCACCACGGCCAACTTGAGAGTCCGCCGCTTCTGCACTGTCCTCCACTCCTTAGATACTTTATCTGGTCAGGCAGGGAGTTACTGGCTGCCCCCCTGGGAGTGGCTGTGTGCAGGATGGGAGGTTTATCCGGGATGCCCTGCAGATACTTATCTAACCTTTTCTTAAAGGTATCGGTGATGCAGAGTGTGGTGTCCCTGATGTCCCTTGGAAGACAGTTGAACAGTCTTGGGCCCTCATACATGAAGCTGGTGCTCACGATGGTCTTCATTCGTTGGCTCGTTGCCTCAACTGTCCTTCTGTAGCATGTTTGGCCAAATCTTGGATGTCTCTGGCCAGTAATTCCCCCCTCGGTTTGGTACGTGGAATTTGGGACCTGATCCTCCAGAATCTTCCACACATATATTATCATGTACTTTTCCCGTCGCCTTTGAAGAGAGTACAGTCCGAGGGTCTTCAGCCTTTCCCAGTAGTTTCCTGGAGAGTGGAGCTTTCTGGTGAACACCCTCTGTACCTGTTCCAGCTCTTTTATTTTCTCCAGCTTGTATGGAGACCAAAGTTGGCAAAGGTACTCCAGTCTGGATAGGACGAGGGACTTCCACAATGGGAGTAGATGGTCAGGCTCCCTTGTGTGGAATGTGCGAAAGATCCATCCTGACATCCGGTTTGGTGTCCTCACTGTGTTCTCAATGTGGGTCTGGTATGTGAAGTCATTGCTGACCCACACACCGACATCCCGAAGAGACTCCTCTTCCTCAATTTGTACCTTCCTAGTCTGGTAGTTGTTAATTCTTAGGTTCTCATTTTTCCCATACCTGAGAACTTTGAATTTTTCACTGTTGAACGTCATGTTGTTTTCTGTCGCCCAATCAAAAATTTTGTTCATGTCAAACTGGAGCAACCCTGCATCTCTTGGTGACTTTATTTCCTTGCTGATTCTTGTATCATCAGCAAATGATGACACATTAGAGGAGGTGATATTTTGATCTATGTCACCGATCATTATAAGGAAAAGCAGTGGTCCTAGTACAGAACCTTGTGGGACGCCACTTTTTACCTCCAAGCTGTAGGATCTTTCGCCATCCACACATACTGCTTGTGTTCGACCACTCAGGAAGCTGTGAAGCTACACCCCAAGTTTACCATCAATCCCCAGGTTCTTGAAGTTGTGGAGGAGGATGCCGTGATCTACCTTATCGAAGGCCTTAGCAAAGTCTAGGTAGATCACGTCTACATTGTTACCCTGGCTGACTTTGCTAAGGATAAATTCTTGGTGTTCCAGCAACTGAGACAGGCATGCTCTTCCCGGCTGGAACCCGTGCTGGCCTGCATTCATCTTATTTCCGTCCTCCAGGAAAGCCATCAGTTTTTTCCTGACAGTCCTCTCCAGGGTCTTCATAATGTGAGAGGTGAGGGCGACTGGTCTATAATTGCTGGCTTTCCCTCGAGATCCTCCTTTATCTATTGGTGTTATGATGGCCTCCTTTAGACTTGTAGGAACTTCCCCAGTGTCCATAGATTTCCTGAAGAGTATGTTGAGGGGGGTGGAGAGCTCACTCTTACAGGTTTTCAGCAGGATAGCTGGAACATTGTCTGGCCCGGCCACAGAGTTGGGAGAGAGTTCCCCGAGTGCCTCACTGACATCAGCCAGTGTGATGGGTATATTGATGAGTTTATCATCTCTCGCTGCATGTGTATTGAAGAAGGTCACTGGTGAGTGTATTCGCTTTTCTTCCAGTGGAGTGCTGAAGACTCTGCTGTAGTGTTTGGAGAGAGTTTTTGTAATATCCCAAGGTTTGTCAATTAGGCTACCATCCTCCTCCAGGGGTCTGATGCTTGATTTTGTTGTCAGCTTCTTTTTGGCATAAGTATACAAAAACTTGGGGTTTGCTTTAATGGCTGACACGGCAAGATTTTCTTCGTGCTCCCTTTGTGTTTCATGCGATGCCTTCAGTTTTGCTTCCACCTCCAACAGCTGATTTTCCAATTTAGTTATGAGGCGTTGGTCTTCATGAAAAAGAAGTTTATTCTGAATTTTTCTTCGCTTCTGCATCAGGATCCTTCTGTCTCTTGGGATTTGAGTCTTCTTGTATTGAGGTTTGTTTGAGACATATTTTTTGCACATTTCTTCTAGTGTCCCTAGGAAGATTTTTAACATTTCTTTTGTGCTGGAGTCTTGGTGAGTCATTGTGCTTTCCCACTCGACCTCGAACAACTCTCTAATTTAAGGGCTTCCCAATCTACTTTGTCACTAAAGAAATTTAGGTTTCTGAAATTTCTGCTGGCCCTCAGTACTGGGAGTATTGAAGTGTTGCACACTGTATTAGTGATTTTCACTTCAACAAGCTTATGGTCTGAGAAGATGGTTGGGGTAATGTTGTAGCTGTGGATCATGCTGGGGTTGTTTACCATGACCATGTCTAGGATATTGTTTCTGTGGGTAGGCTCTTGGATTATTTGTTCCAGGAAATAGTCTTCCATCAGAGTCTTAAGAGCTTGCGCCTGCTGTTTTTCATCCACCATCCCACCTTCTATCCGTCCAGACGGCCACTGTAATATTGGTAGGTTTAGGTCACCCATCACAATAATGTTTCTTGTTATAGCAAAATTGGTATTCAGTACATTTTTCACATTGTCTAGCAGTGCTCAGAAGCCTAAATATTTCGCTTTAGGTGGGCGGTATATTGTCACTATCAATGGTTCACTGCTACACACACTCACCACTAGTACTTCAGTCTCACTGTTGGATTCACTCATTATCACTTTAGCTTTGACCACCAGGTCATTCCTTACGTACAGCCCTACATTACCATGACTATGATCTTTCCTGTCTGCCCTGTACATCGTGTAGTTGTCTATGCCGACCTCTGCTGAACTAATTTCAGCCTTTAAATGAGATTCTGTTATGGCAATAAGAACATAAGAATTGAGGAGACTGCAAGAGGCCAGTTAATGATCTACACGAGGCAGTTCCTTGTCTCCCATCCTTGGAATAATCCAATATTTAGCCATCCCACCTGTCATCCCTATCCATACTCTCATCCAACCGTCTTTTAAAGCTACCTATTGACTCAGCACTTACTACGTGTCTATCCAGCCTATTCCAATCGTTCACGACTCTGTTTGTGAACCAATATCTACCTATGTCTGTCCTGAATCTAAGTTTTTCTAGCTTGTACCCATTTCCACGTGTCCTATCCTGGTTACTAAATTCTAAAACCTGATCAATATTTCCCTTATTAATTCTTTTTACCCATTTGAAAACCTCAATCATATCCCCTCTTGCCCTCCTCCTCCCTAGGGAGTGGAGATTAAGACGTTTTAACCTATCTTTGTAGGGTAAAATTCTCATCTTGGTCATTCTTCTCTGAACTGCCTCCAAGGAGCCTATATCCTTTCTATAATAAGGTGACCAAAATTGAGCTGCATAATCTAGGTGGGGTCTGACTAACGCTAAATACAACCTCAGAATGACTTCAGAACTCCTATTTGTCACACGCCTACTAATAAATCCTAGTATCTTGTTGGCCCTATTTCTAGCTATAATACACTGTTCCCTGGGGCACAAGTCACTGCTTATTTGAACTCCTAAGTCCCTCACACTATATGACCTTCCTAAGGTAGCGTCATTTAATGTGTAGTCTACAGACCTATTTCCTTTACCTACGCTCATAATATTACACTTGTTAACATTAAACTGCATCTGCTATTTCTCTGACAACTCGTACAGCCTATTTAAGTCATCCTGCAGCATCCTAGCATCGTCTAAATTCTTTACCTGTCTTCCTATCTTTGTGTCATCGGCAAATTTACTGATATCACTATTTATTCCTGTCGCTAAGTCATTTATATAAATTATGAATAACAATGGTCCTAGTACTGATCCCTGTGGTACCCCACTAGTGACATTACCCCATTCTGATTTCTTCCCATTGATTTGTACCCTCTGTTCCCTACCAGTAAGCCATCCCCTAATCCATTCTAGTACCTTCCCACCTATGCCGTGAGCCTTAACTTTACTTAATAGTCTCCTATGGGGTACTCTGTCAAAGGCTTTACTAAAGTCCAAATAAACTATATCATACTCGTCCCCCTTATCTATTGTTTCAAATACTTTCCTAAAGAAGGATAATAAATTTGTGAGGCATGACTTCCCCTTGCTAAAACCATGTTGACTATGTCTAATTAGCTTGTGTTCATCTAAATATCTTCTAAATAGCTTCTAACATCTTGCCTACAACTGATGTTAAACTAATTGGGCGGTAGTTACTACTTTCTGCCTTATCTCCTTTCTTGAATATAGGAACTACATTTGCCTGCCTCCACAGCCTAGGAACTACTCCTGTGTCTAGTGATTCTCTAAAAATCATTGCAATAGGTTCAACAAGTTCTTCTCTACATTCCCTAAGAATCCTCGGAAAAATGTCGTCCGGCCCTGGAGATTTAGTCTTTTTAAGTCTATCTATTTCCTTGCTAACTACTTCCCTACTTATGGCTATTTCGCTTAATTTATCATCCTCTTGTCCCCTAAAGATCTGTACTGGCTCCAGTTCCCTATCCGACTCTTCTTGAGAAAATACGGACAAGAAGTATTTATTTAATTCCTTACTAATATCCTCACCATTTTCTATCAAGCTGCCATCCATTCCTTTAAGAGGTCCTATTCTTTCCTTTGTTTTAGCCTTGTACAGCTGATAGAATCCCTTTGGATCCTTCTGGGCATCTCTAGCTATCCTAACCTCATAATTCCTCTTTGCAATCCTAATATCCTTTTTAACCTTCCTAGCTAGGTCATTATACTGCTCTACTACCTGTACTTCTCCCCTTTTAATTCTCCTATAGAGTCCCCTTTTTAATCCAATTTCCCTTCTAATGTTGCTATTCATCCATTTTGGATCATTTTTATTTGACCTAATCCTCCTCTTAGGTATATGCTGTTCCTGCCCTGTATGAATTTCCCTTACTATGTTATTATAATGCAATTCTATCTCAATGTTTTGATCCTCCTCTCTGCCTACTCCTATATCCTCCCAATTTATACCCTGGAAATAATGTCTGAGGCCCTGATAATTTCCTTTTCTAAAATCTGGTACTAAAGCACTGTTCTGTTCTACCTGCCTCTTTGCATTAATCTTGAATCTAATTTCGTGGTGGTCACTAACATCAAATCTCGCTCCTATCTCAACCTGACTTACCAAAGTTTCATTATTCGTTAAGACCAGATCTAAAATATTTCCCTGTCGTGTTGGCTCCCTTACAAGTTGTGTGAAAAAACCATCCTGGACGACATTTAAGAATTCCTCCGAGCACCTGTCTCCTGTCATACTATCCCAGTCTATTCTCCTATAATTAAAGTCCCCCATAACGCACACATTATTATACCTAGATGCCCTTGCAAGCTCCTGCATCAGGGGTGCACTAGCTGCTTCGCCTGAATCCGGAGGCCTATATATAATGCCTACAACTAACTTATTCCCTCCTATAATAATGTCAATCCACAATGACTCCATATTCCTATATGTATTTATTTTCCTTTGCCAATTCTGCATGGTAGGGCGCTTTATTCTGATTTGTCATGGGATACACTCCCTGGATGTTACACAGTAGGAATTTTTATATTTTATGGTGACTGCCTGAGCTTTCACTATTGTTTTTCACACCTACATTAGCCTGGGATGCCCCTGGACTAGGGCTGGCACTTGGTAGTTCAGCTGGGGCGACTGTTGTGGGGACTGGGTGGCCTGCTGTAGCTGCGGGTACTACTATTGGGTGATGTGCTGCATGATGAAGTTAATTTGTTGCTGGAACAGGTCTAACCGTTGGTTTATGGCACCCGTCTCTAAAAAATGCCTGTCCTCAGCAGAGGGTCTATTAGTCGATGGCGGAGCATTATCTTGATCCCTCGCGTCAGTCCACTTCTTTCTTCTATCTCTTTCTGTAGATTTTGCTGCTCAATTTTGCTCAGTCAGTCTCTTTCTCCTTTCCCAACTCTGCAGCAAAAACTTTTTAGTACACTTCACCATTCTTTCAGTTTCTTGCTCTATTCTTCCTCCCCAATAATCTCTGTAATTCCTTCTACCAGCTGTCTTCTCTCTTCGTACCTATCACAAACCACTACCATATGTTCTACCGTTTTCTTCAATCCCTCACATAATCCACAGCGCTGCCCCTGTTCATCCATATTTCTACCATTCAGTTCTAAGATGCCTGTCCTTGTCTTAAACCAGTTGTTCCCAAAGTGGGCAGTATCGTCCCCCTGGGGGCGGTGGAAAGAACTGGGGGAGGCAGTATGGGGGTGCAGTAGGGGGGCGGCAGGGTGGCATTAGGAGCAGCTAATAAATAACTTTGTTTTTACAAAATCTAGATGACATAATGTCATTTTCGCCTAATCAACTCCTCCTCTAACTGACTGTCTTGACTCTTTAAGTCACCGCCGCAATGTTGCTTCTTTATTTATCTTCTACCGCTATTCTCATGCTGACCGCTCTTCTGAACTTGCTAACTGCATGCCTCCCCCCCTCCCGCGGCCTCACTGCACAAGACTTTCTACATCTTCTCATCCTTATTCTGTCCATCTACCTAATGCAAGAGTTAACCAGTATCTTCACTCTTTCATCCCTTACACTGGCAAACTCTGGAACTCTCTTCCTTTATCTGTTTTTCCACCTGCCTATGAATTAAACTCTTTCAAAAGAGGAGTGTCAAGAAACCTCTCATACTAAATTGAACTGCCCCCCCATGTCTTTATTTTTCCTACTGTCTTCTTTACAGGGTCTGGCGACAAGCGGGATTTTTTTTATACTTAATTTTTTTTCCCTTAGCCGGTACCCTTTTAATGTAAAAAATAAAATAAAATAAAATTAATATATATAAATAAACACTAAGTTACTAAGATAAAGGAACATATATGCAGTTTATAGAGAATAAAATTGACATAAGAATTATAAACAAATGCATAGTGCTGTGCCGGGGATGTATTGTCCAGGGGGCGCGAGAAGTTTCTTCAGGGAGCTGGGAGATTCGAGGACTTTCGGGAAATCGCGAGAGGGGCGGGGGCTCCTCCCTTCCCTGCTGCCTGATTGGCACAGTCTAGTGTAGTAGTGTTTAAGGCAGATAAATGTATTTGTATCACACGGAATTGTGACCCTTATGTAAATGGATAGAAATATATCTCGACTTTACTAGACACGCAAAAATTTTGTGTTCGCCTGTGTGTGGGGGGCAAAGGGGGAGGGCGCTAGGAATCCACCTGTTAGCCAAGGGGGGGCTAACCTGGAAAAGTTTGGGAACCACTGTCTTAAACAGTAATTGACTTCCCCAATCCCCTACGTGCCACTCTCTCCTCCCAGGTTTCCTCCGAGACGCCAAGCGTCTTTACTCTTTTCCGTTTCCGCGTAAAAAATCGCGCCAAATATCCCCGCGAAATATCCGTGTTGTACATAATATATTACTGTTATTACATATTAATGATTATTATTATTATTACTATTGTGTGTGTTTATGGTTGTAAAGGATTAATGCATATATTTATAGAGAGTTATTTATTGATGTGAAATTGTGTTTATCTTCTTTGTCCTTCCATTGGGCTCTCTCTCTCTCTCTCTCTCTCTCTCTCTCTCTCTCTCTCTCTCTCTCTCTCTCTCTCTCTCTCTCTCTCTCTCTCTCTCTCTCTCTCTCTCTCTCTCTCTCTCTCTCTCTCTCTCTCTCTCTCTCTCTCTCTCTCTCAAATACCACAAAACCACATACATATCAAGTCACATATCACAAGTGGCAGGAGGCAAGTGGCACACGATCCGGTACTTTCCCACCACAGTGACATGTGGCGCGTATTCAAATGGCATCATGGGAGGATGAGTGATATAGTTGGTGTGATCAGTGCTGTAGTCGCTTGGAGAACACGTAATAAGAGGAGATGCTGGATACATCCGTAATTAAACCAGAATGTTGGGGTTCACAGTGGTTTTGTAGTTGTAAGGCAACTACAAAAACAGAAATTGTGTGCCATGTATTTCTCTGCCTTGTCCTGGTGATCCTTTGAACTGTAATCTGCATGATTAGTTGTGTATGAGAACACAAAGGAAGTGTGCACTCTTACCCACACACTGCACACTCTACACTTGTCTGCCCTTCACTGCTCGCTATACAATAAATAAAGTGTACAGGGGTGACCGAGGCATTGGTGGCAAATGTGGATGGTGAAGATCTGTTAAGACTTAAAAAATTACTGTACACCATACATCCATAAGGTTATTATTGTTACATTTTTAATGGTATTTGTATTCAATGATATTAATATTATCTTTGTTATTTATAATTTTGGTGTGAAAGTTCCATTGAATTTGACAAGGTGCGGTGCTATCTGGGAGTGCGGAGTGGCATCCATGTGACACTTGGCACATGCAACGTGTCACGCCAATCCTGTGTAAAAAGTTATATTTGTTTGTATATATTCGTTTTCAAGTGCAACTTGTCCCTATGGTGTGAAAGTGTCCTTACACCTACAATATCCAGTCTCTATCTCTTGTAGGTTGAATGGCTGTGTGGTGCAGTGGTCGGCTCGTGGCCTAAAGGTTGTGAATTCTATCCTGGCTTACGGCTACTTCTTGGCGAGAGGAAGTGTTCTCTTGTTGTTCTATATGCTTTATAACTACTGTATTTAGTCTCCATTTAATTTACTTTCTAATACTGTCCTAATATTCAAAACGGTCTTCCTCTCACACCCTCAATACACACCCTACACTCTCCTATCTCAAGTATTCTAACAATGTCCTAATGTTTAACAATGGTACTGCTACTACTAAGTACTAATAATAATAGTACAGAATTATACTAAAACCTCTCTAGTCTCCTCCCCGTTGAGATGAAAGCTTCCTACCGTTCCAGCAGGATAATGAGATGGAGTGAATCCTTACCTAACCTAAGAGATGCTGACCATTTAGTGTCTTGGTGTCATCTGTAGAATGAGTATTAATTTGAAATCATTCTAACTAACTCAAAACAAAGCAAAGTATATTGAACAAACATTAACACTGACAAAACAGATGACTTGAATAAAACTACATACATGAAGACAAGATAAAGAAAATACACACATTCTTCATGTACTACCTTCATAAACTTTAAAACCTACATAGATGCATGTATATGATAAAGAAAGTACATACACACACTCACCTTTATAAAGTGTTGATGATGATATGTGTAGCCTCGGTGGTGGAGGCGGAGATGCTAGGCCGAGTGTTAAAATAATGTTTGTTGCAAGTTTGTGTGGGAGAGCAAAAGAACGAGAAGAGAGAGAGAGAGAGAGAGAGAGAGAGAGAGAGAGAGAGAGAGAGAGAGAGAGAGAGAGAGAGAGAGAGAGAGAGAGAGGGAGGGAGGAGAGAGAGAGAGAGAGAGAGAGAGAGAGAGAGAGAGAGAGAGAGAGAGAGAGAGAGAGAGAGAGAGAGAGAGAGAGAGAGAGAGAGAGAGAGAGAGAGAGAGAGAGAAACACACATTAGAAATATAACGGAAGTAATGTTTGACAGCAAAGTTTTTGTTTAATAAATTACCTAGTTGCTTTCGTCCACACGGCGCTGCAAATTTACATGACTTTATCTTCTATAATACTGCATTACAAAAAATATATACAAAAAAGAAAAAGAATGGCTTGTATCATACACAAATATAAATGGGTTATAATAGTGTCAACATTATCAGAAATAAATGATTACCTGAGAGCCAAGAAACCAAATATATTAAGTATGTGCCAGTTGGGGTATGGAGGCTAAACAGGAATGAAAAAAAAAGTGAGGCGGAGTAATGGTGTTAACAAGGAAGGACGTGATAATGGTGAAGGTGGAAAAGGAGAAGATATGGCAGAGGTGTTGAAGGTAGAGTTGGTAATGAAAAATGGTTGGAAAAAATAGCAACTATGATGGTGTAAAATTTGGAAGATCTACCATAAAAGGAGAAGTATAAATACTTGAAATTGACTGAACAAAAGAGGTGAAAATGGCAGTGTACAACTAAAGGAAAGAAGACAAATATAGATAAAGAGACAGGACCAGTGTAGCTCAGGCCCTGTATACTACAACAAAATCAATACTAACACACTAAAGGTACATACAAACAAAGGTTTACCATGCACACACATTTATTGAAAGTCACACCTGCACTGCCAACAAAACAACTGCTGTGGCCATTACTCCCTCACAGAACACAAGGGCACGGCTGCCACCACAGATGTAACACACCGCCCGCTGCTGCTTTAGCTTGTTATCTACAACAAAATATCAATGATATTTATATAATAAAATATATTATAATATATATATATATATATATATATATATATATATATATATATATATATATATATATATATATATATATATATCAAGAAAATACAATTGAAATAGTTTGGCTAGGCAAACTTAACCTAACCTCTAGATCGCATACCAAAGTAGATTCATGACACGTAGATAATAAGCCAAAGTAGCACTCACTGCCCACCACCACCACCCATTCCCACAAAGGACACACGCCCACAGGCACGAATACCACAACAACAAACCACACGACATTCAATCTCAAAAATGAATCAATACGTGTTGCCGAATATCATCCTTTGTCTTGTAACATTTCTTACAAACATCACACTTGAACTCCCTGAAGGCAGTGTGTCTTAACATGTGTTTAGTGAGGCTAGACTTGTATGTGAATCTTTTCCAACACAATTTACATATATGATTTTTTTTAACATCACTGTGTGTCAGGGTGTGTCTGGTGAGGGTAGACTTTAGGCTAAATTTTTTCCCACACTCTTCACATTCATAATCCTTTATACCACTGTGTGTCAGGGTGTGCTTGGTGAGGTCAGAGTTTTGGGTAAATCTTTTCCCACACTGTTCACATTTAAAATTTTTAACGCCACTGTGTGTCAGGGTGTGTTGGGTGAGGTGAGACTTGTCAGTAAATCTTTTGCCACATTCTTCACATTCATGATTTTTAACACCACTGTGTGTCAGGGTGTGTTTGGTGAGGTGAGACTTCTGTGTAAACCTTTTTCCACATAATTCACACTCATGATTTTTAACACCACTGTGTATCAGGGTGTGTCTGGTGAGGGTAAACTTATCAGTAAATCTTTTGCCACATTCTTCACATTCATAATCTCTAACACCACTGTGTGTCAGGGTGTGTCTGGTGAAGTGAGACTTTTGGGTAAATCTTTTAGCATACTCTTGACATTCATAATTTTCAACACCACTGTGTGTCAGTGAGTGTGTGATTAAGGTAGGCTCATCAGTAAATCTTTTACCACATTCATAACATTCATACTTTTTTACACCACTGTGTATCAGGGTGTGTTTGGTGCGAGTAGATTTATCAGTAAATCCTATTCCACACTCTTCACATTTAAAATGTTTAACTCCACTGTGTGTCCGGGTGTGTTTGGTGAGAGTAGATTTATCAGTAAATCTTTTCCCACACTGTTTACATTCATAATTTTTAACACCACTGTGTATCAGGGTGTGTTGGGTGAGGGTAGACTTTTGGTTAAATCTTTTCCCACACAGTAGACATTCATAGTTTTTAATACCACTGTGTGTCAGGGTGTGTCTCTCAAGCATACTTTTGCATTTAAAAGTTTTATCACACTGTTGACACTCAAACTTGTTCTCTCCATTGTGGACGGAGCTGTCTGCCTCAAGGTGATTCTTGCCATCACACCTGCGCCTCCCCACACCTGAGGTAGACTGATCCTGCTGCTCCCGGCCATTCATGCTGCTGCTTGGCCTCACAGCCTCCACTGCAGCACTACTCCCGGCAGCACACGCCATTGCTGGTCCTGCAGGAACCCTTGGGGAAGCCGCAGCGAGCCCGGTCAATGCAGAGCAGGGCAGCCGGTTTGGACTCTGTCCTCAGCACCCGCAACAATGGTGATGGTCAGTACACAGAGCCATGTGCTGCTTTGACACAACAGACATACCTAAATGCAATATAAAAGCACCTCTTTAAAGCCAATATCATAAGTATGATGGATATTCCATCAATGTACTTCATGTTTTGTATACTAATACAACGTGGGACGGAAGTAGGGTTTAAAGTTGAAGTAGATGCTGGGGTGTCAGGGTTTGGCAGAGAGAAAAAAAGAAGTCACTGTCACTGAAGGAAGAACAGGAGAGGTAAGAGAAGTGGTAGGGGAATGAACAAAAAATAATTAGATTGCAGAATCACTCCAAAATAGGTAACTAAAAACCACATAGTTCTGCTTGGTTTAACGAGACCACTACCTCTCACCAATTGAAACTGCCGTGCGCCATGGCCAACCTTGCTATTCCTTGGCCACGAGCCGAGCACTGTAAAACATCCACCAGGACCCAAAGTGGAAGAGAAAGAGGTAATAGATGGGGATGAAGAGAGGGTAATAGCAGTGGAAGAGGTAATAGTGCTAGACGAAGGAGCAAGTGGAGTGGGAGAGGAAGAGGTAAGAGTTGAGGAAGGATGATGGGATGTAATACTATCGACCCTCAATTTAACGGACTAATGCGGAGGTTTCAGGCTGTGCTCACCATTGTTTACCTGGCAAAAACTTTCAAGTTATGTTAAGTTATTTATGTTGTTAGGTTATGGTTGGGTTACATTTGGTTATGGTTAGATTAGGTTATGTTAGGTTTGGTTCGTTTAGGTTCGGTTATATAAGGTTTTTATATTTCATTACCCAAAAGATGGGAGTTTCACCCTAGATTTTAACGGATTATGTTACCGACGCGACTGCCACCTACCGGACTTTCTTTTACACTAACAGACTTTAGTCCAGGTCTGGGTTGATTGTCCGCTAGCAGGCAGAGTCCGTTAAATCCTAAGTCTGTTAAATCGAGGGTTGACAGTAGTTGGAAAGGTAGTGCAAGCCGTGGTCAGGGAGTGTTAGTGGAAATGCAATGTGAGAAAGGAACCTGTTAGAAGTCACTGAGATGGGCTTTTTGTCTAGATTCTTTGAGTGTTAGGTCATGTTTGAAGGATAGGACAGCAACCTCTGATTCAATTTTGTAGACGGGACAACCTCGGAAGAAAACATTATGTTTTTGGGTGCAGTTTGCACAGATACATTTTATTGATGGGCAGTTTGTATGGGTATGGCCAGGTGAGGCACAGAGATGGCAATGTGCGTTACAGAAGGCCCCACCTATGTATACACTGTCTGGAAGGTTTTCTCCTTTGAATGTAATTTTTGCAACAGTTGCTGGGTATCTGCTGCAACCACGAGGATTAATGATAAAACAGGACACATGAGTGATATCAAGCTTGTCTGCAATCAGTTCAAAGAGGTCAAAATAACAGTCAGGCCAACTGACGTTTACTGGACAGGTTTTATTAGGTATGAGAACGGTACCAGTACGAGTGTTGAGTTGAGTATCAGGGGAGACTATGAAAGGTTTCCCACCAAGATCTTTGAGGGTGAGCATAGCTTTAGCTTAAGATTCTGACTCAACAATGACTAGGCGAGGTTTGGTGGAAGGTTATGCCAGACGCCATTTTCTTTTGTAGCCACACATCAGTGTTTGTTACCATCATTGCATTGCTCATTCATAAGACGTCAATAGGTCATTGTTATGTTATGTTATTGATTATAGCACCTTGTTCTTAGCGTGAATCACTATTTCCGGTAAATCTGCATAACTACTGCTCAGACAAAATGGTTATAAATATGAAGTCCTACATACTGTACATAGTGTATTCAACACACCTGTGAAGGTTTCAGGTGGTGCTCACCATTTTAATCAATTATAGGTCATACATGGCAATCTGGAAAAAAAAATCTAGGGCGAAATACTTAACTTTTGGGTATTAAAATATAATAAGCTTATATAATCGAACCAACCTTTACCTAACAAAACCTTAACCTAACTAACCTAACTTCAAAGACGCTTTGCGAGGTATATAATGGTTAGCATTGCTTGAAACCTTCACAGACGTGTTGTGTACACTAAATATAGTATGTACGACTTCATATTTATATTAAAGTGTTTAGGGATATGGCAGTTGTACCGCCTTGTCATCTGCTATTCCTACAGCCTGTGCCTTATTATATACCTGGTAAAGCATCTTTCAAATTATGTTAGGTTGATTAGGTTTAGTTAGGTACGGTTTGGTTCGGTTATATAAGATTTTTACCCCTAAGTTAGTCACGTGCCATATCTATAGGTGAGCAATATGAGCATACAGCATTCATTAGGTTATGGTTAGATTATGTTATGTTAGGTTTGTTTAGGTACGGTACGGTTTGGTTAGGTTATATTCGCTTTTTACATTTTATTACCCAAAAGTAAGGCACGTGCCGTATCTATAAGCGAGCACTATGAGGATACAGCATTCGTTAGGTTATGGTTAGATTATGTTATACTCACAGATGATCTTCTGGAAGAGGCTTATGCTTGTGACTCCAGTTCTAAGACCAAATTACTTTCTGAACTGTGGCCATGGGTGGTGGTGGTGGTGGTAGATACAATTTGAGATTTATAGTTAAATTTACGGTCTTGGGTTTTCCAGAATCTATCAAGTTTCCTCTCAAAGTTTAGTACATTGGTGGCATTGAGCAGCCAATCCTGAAGACTGTTCCAATGGTTAACCAGCCGAAAGTTGAAGTTATATTTCCTGATGTCTAGTGTGGAATGTTAAAGTTTGTTCAATACTTTGTTGGTGTTGCTCCTGGTGTGAAGTGATTGGTCCTCATCTGGAAGAAAAACTTAAATTCAGGACAGACCTAGGTAGATATTGGTTCACTAACAGAGTTATGAATGATTGGAATAGGCTGGATAGACGCGTAGTAAGTGGTGAGTTAATAGGTAGCTTTAAGAGACGGTTGGATCAGAGTATGGATAGGGATGACAGGTGGGATGGCTAAATATTGGATTATTCCAAGGGTGGGGGACAAGGAACTGTCTCGTGTAGGTTATTAACTGGCCTCTTGCAGTCTCCTCATTTTTTATGTTTTAGGTGTAGTCCTTGTTGGGTTAGGTACGGTTTGGGTTCGGGTAAGTTATATTAGCTTTTTATAATTTATCACCCAAAAGTTAGGCACGTGCCGTATCTATAAGCGAGTACTTACAGGTACGGCTGCAGTAACTGTAAGCTGTGCCTATCCATATTCATATTTGTCCGAGCATTAGTTGTGCAGATTTACCCTATTTCGTCTTACCCATCCCACACGTCCTCAGGCTTGTTGGGGGATGAGGATATCTCATTATATATGCAATTGCGATGGAATTGAATGTCAAAATAATTCGAAATGCATCAAAATCTATACGAAAAGTGTGTTTTTTATATCCAGGTGCATTCTGGTGAAGATGTAAAATTTTACCCCACACCCTCCTGTTCCTTGCCATCCACACTTCCTTCCCCTCACTTTGAACCACCAGGCCAGTGTGCTACAATAACTAGACCTAACCAGTCTACACGAACAGTGTTACAAGATGGAGGAGCCGCCCTACACTCACTTCACTCTCACCTTCCTCTTGTTATTATTGACTTTGTTGTTGTGACTTGTGACGTTTTGTCTTGGAACTTTATCTAATTTACTTCATTTAACGCTATAACTTTATTAATATTCAAGTTGTTGAATTAATACTGAAAAGTAATGGCATGGGATAATGATAAGTAATAATAATAATAATAATAATAATAATAATGATAACACTACTACTACTAATTCTTGGTCTTGGTCTAGGTTAAAACTCCCTTTGTGGTGACCTTTGCCTCTCAAGGTTACCAAGTGCGTTGGTATCAGAAAGGACTAAAGATATGTACCGAGTACAACGGGCCAACTATCATAAGAACATAAGAAATTAGGAGACTGCAAGAGACCAGTTAATGACCTATACGAGGCAGTTCCTTGTCCCCCACCCTTGGAATAATCCAATATTTAGCCATCCCACCTGTCATCCCTATCCATACTCTCATCCAGCCGTCTTTTAAAGCTACCTATTGACTCAGCACTTACTACGTGTCTATCCAGCTTATTCCAATGGTTCACGACTCTGTTTGTGAACCAATATCTACCTATGTCTGTCCTGAATCTAAGTTTTTCTAGCTTGTACCCATTTCCACGCGTCCTATCCTGGGTACTAAATTCTAAAACCTGATCAATGTTTCCCTTATTAATTCCTTTTACCCATTTGAAAACCTCAATCATATCCCCTCTTCCCCTCCTTCTCTCTAGGGAGTGGAGATTAAGACGTTTTACCCTATCTTTGTAAGGTAAATTTCTCAGCCCCTGAATCATCTTGGTCATTCTTCTCTGAACTGCCTCCAAGGAGCCTATATCCTTTCTATAATAAGGGGACCAAAATTGAGCTGCATAATCTAGGTGGGGTCTAACTAGCGCTAAATACAACCTCAGAATGGCTTCAGAACTCCTATTTGTCACACACCTACTAATAAATCCCAGTATCTTGTTGGCTCTATTTCTAGCTAGAATACACTGTTCCCTGGGGCACAAGTCACTGCTTATTTGAACTCCTAAATCCCTCACACTATATGACCTTCCTAAGGTAGTGTCATTTAATGTGTAGTCTACAGACCTATTTCCTTTACCTACGCTCATAATGCTACACTTGTTAACATTAAACTGCATCTGCCATTTCTGTGACTACTCGTACAGCCTATTTAAGTTATCCTGCAGCATCCTAGCATCGTATAAATTCTTTACCTGTCTTCCTATCTTTGTGTCATCTCCCTGTGCCTTATCTCCTTTCTTGAATATAGGAACTACATTTGCCTGCCTCCATAGCCTAGGGACTACTTCTGTGTCTAGTGATTCTCTAAAAATCATTGCAATAGGATCAACGAGTTCTTCTCTACATTCCCTAAGAATCCTCGGAAAAATGTCGTCCGGCCCTGGAGATTTAGTCTTTTTAAGTCTATCTATTTCCTTGCTAACTACTTCCCTACTTATGGCTATTTCGCTTAATTTATCATCCTCTTGTCCCCTAAAGATCTGTACTGGCTCTAGTTCCCTACCCGACTCTTCTTGAGAAAATACAGACAAGAAGTATTTATTTAATTCCTTACTAATATCCTCATAATTTTCTATCAAGCTGCCATCCATTCCTTTAAGAGGTCCTATTCTTTCCTTTGTTTTAGCCTTGTACAACTGATAGAATCCCTTTGGATCCTGCTGGGCATCTCTAGCTATCTTAACCTCATAATTCCTCTTTGCAGTCCTAATATCCTTTTTAACCTTCCTAGCTAGGTCATTATACTGCCCTACTACCTGTACTTCTCCCCTTTTAATTTTCCTATAGAGTCCCCTTTTTAATCCAATTTCCCTTCTAATGTTGCTATTCATCCATTTTGGATCATTTTTATTTGACCTAATCCTCCTCTTAGATATATGCTGTTCCTGCCCTGTATGAATTTTCCTTACTATGTTATTATAATGCAATTCTACCTCAATGTTTTGATCCTCCTCTCTGCCTACTCCTATACCCTCCCAATTTATACCCTGGAAATAATGTCTGAGGCCCTGGTAATTTCCTTTTCTAAAATCTGGTACTAAAGCAGTGTTCTGTTCTACCTGCCTCTTTGCATTAATCTTGAATCTAATTTCGTGGTGGTCACTAACATCAAATCTCGCTCCTATCTCAACCTGACTTACCAAAGTTTCATTATTAGTTAAGACCAGATCTAAAATATTTCCCTGTCGTGTTGGTTCCCTTACAAGTTGTGTGAAAAAACCATCCTGGACGACATTTAAGAATTCCTCCGAGCACCCGTCTCCTGTCATACTATCCCAGTATATTCTCCTATAATTAAAGTCCCCCATAATGCACACATTATTATACCTAGATGCAGAGGTGGGCAATCGGATTCGGAAGTCCGATTATCCGATTATCTGATTAATCGGACTCGCATTTTCGAATCGGATAATCGAATCGGACTAACCCCCGCCAAACGAATCGGATAATCGCAATCGGACTGCCGAAAATTTAAAGCGATTTGCGATTAATCCAGGTCGACGTCGTCTTTGTATTTTCGCAATAGCAGTTTCTTAATAAATGTTTCTATATTTTTCTCAAGTAAATATTTTTTCGCTTTATTCTATTCACACTTTAGTATTTTCTCTATAATATAATGCGCAAAATATCATGATTAATTATTAAATCATATAAATTATAATAAAAAGGTTATATTTTACATGTATAAAGTTGGTATAATACGTGTTTAGTTCTGGTTTTTCGTACGCGTCTCATCGGTTAAGTGACGCGCCGCATCAGTTTAGAGCCAGTCGTCGTGAGAGGAAGTGCTGTTGCTGCTGCTAGGGCAAAAAAGCATTAAATTCCCTTTAGAAACATTGAAAATAGCTTTAAAAACATTGAATCGCTTTTAAAAATATCGAATCGCTTTTAAAAACTTTAATCGAAATCGGATAATCGGATAATCGCTAATCGGACTTAGATTTTTTGGCAACCGAATCGGATAATCGAATCGGACTTGACGAGCTGGCGAATCAGTAATCGCTAATCGGACTTCAATTTTTTCGAATCGCGCCCACCTCTGCCTAGATGCCCTTGCAAGCTCCTGCATCAGGGGTGCACTAGCTGCTTCGCCTAAATCTGGAGGCCTATATATAATGCCTACAACTAACTTATCATTACGGTGATTCCTTTGCGGAATCACCGGTAAATCCTCGTATTCTCGACACTCGTTAGATACCTTGTTATGGTTAGAGTAGGTACCACTAAATAGAGGAGATGATGGGAAAAAAACGCGTGACGTCACTGGAACTGAGGATATATATACCGGTCTGGGCGGAAAGTCAGTCACTAGTGTTCCGTGACCCCGCTCCAGACAGGTAAGACTAGTGTTCCGTGACCCCGCTCCAGACAGCTGCCGAGAGGACCAGCAAAAGACTGTCTTTCGGTTGTGGTTTGACTAAGGCTGCATATGGAGTTGCCTTTCGCCAAGGACGACGGCAAGAAGGGCCCAGTGACTCTCAAACAGTATTTGTGGCGTGAGTGTATTTTGGTCGTTTTCCATCAGTTCCCTCACGTATAGTTAGGTAGGATAGAATAGGAATATTTATGTGTTAATGTATTTCTTTATGTTTGTGTCGCAAAGGGTGGATAAGCACTTGTAAGAGCACCACCACGGATATAGCGAGTATTTTACTTATTTATTCATCATTAAAGTGGTCCATTATTTTACTATATTCGTTTTCTGTTCGTATCTCAACCTCGGTGGTGGAGGGCCAAGTGGTAGTAGTAGCAATAGTGTCGATGCCCAAGTGGTGTCGTGGTGGCAGCATAGAAAGTAGATAGAAAGTAGTAGATAAGAAGGTAGAGTTATACCGAAACGGTACAGTGATGACAGCAGTGTCAATAGAAGGTAATATTTACCTACGGTACAGTGGCAGTAACACTGACCCTCGGTACAGATAGATAGATAGATACATAGATTAATTGTTATATATAAACATACAATAAAGGAAGAGGACGGAACCTGCTGACCTCCTCGCCCCTCCACCCATGCACCCGGCATAGAATAAATTGAACTAAGTACTGATATAAATTAAATTGAGCCTGTGACTCTAGCTCTAGATTACTAATAACTGGGTTTTGTGGTCAAGTGGTCGTTGTGGTCGAGACATTGTTTTTTAACATTGCAGTATAATTAAATTTAAGTTTCTGCAGGACTGTTCCTTATATTTTATTATACCTGATTGTTTAAGGAAATCTAATGAATAATATAATAATAATAAATGATGAATAATGTTAATGGTTTAGAAAAATGAAAAAAAGTAGTATTCGATGACGTATATATAAAACGAAAATCTGAAAATTTATTATATATCGTGAAGCAGTTATATATACTCTAAAGAATAGATTATGATACCTAACAAGATTCTACATAACTATTTTTTTATATTGAAGTCATATTAACCGCATGAAAAAAATAAATAGAAAATATACCAATCAAAATAGCAAAATTAGAAACCAAACATTAATAATCTAGTTAACCCAATGTAAACCAAAGAAAAAATATAAAGAATTATTCAGACATACAATTAATGATAATAAAACCGTACAAGCCGAAAAAACTACGAAAATAACGAAAAATTAGAAAAAACATTATCCCTATATCTCAATTAATATAAACCTTAGAATACTATTAATTATACAAAATAAACACAAAAAAGTAACAAATTCAATGAACCCAACGCTATGCGCAAGTATGGTAAAGTTTTGCTGAAAATTGCAAAAAATACATTAACATTACAATATATAAACAAACATCAAAATAAACCTAGTTACTTAATAACGCAAGTAATTAATGATTGTAAAACATACTAGATTTTTTATTTTACCTTGCCTGTTAATTATAAGGCTGAGGATAAAGAGGTAAGACTAGGAATTAGCCTGTTCGCAGTGAGCATTTTGATACCAGACAGCGCCAGATTTTGTAATTTTTGCCGGAAAATAAATACTTTTTGGGGCAAGTTTTACAAGCTTACACAGGTGTATTATTGCACATTAATGCGTATGAAATTTAAGTCTATTAAGCTCATGATGTCCGACGGCATATGACATCGTTTAAGGCTCTATTCATAATTTCATATGATATTCTTAAAACAGCTTATATTTGTATCAAGGCAAGCAATTTGTCATTTTCTACTAATCTCAATGGGCATATACCGATACATACTTTCATTTGAATGTACCAAACAATAGACAAATCCATGTAATGTATAGAAAATATAATTTTGTGTCGGACTTAATTTTCTCCAGTACGACAACTACATCCTCGGCTACTGGCAGCAAACCACAACAAACACTAGCAGGCTACTCAGAGCAACTCCTAATGGCATTGTCAGCTGCAAATGCTGTGGCAAGGGTTTATTAGAAGTAAAATGTCTCCATAGTGATAAATACCAGTCTTTTTAACGGCGCTTAGTATATTACGTCGTACGTCTGGCAGCGATGCTGTTTTTGTTTTCTTCACTGATCACCTTCGTATATAAGACGTGACAGTGATTTCCAATATTTTTTAACACACTCAGATAAAATGTATAAGCCGAAATCAACATCCTTTTATTTTTACTGCTCATACTTACTGAAAAAATAATAATTACCTAATTGTAGCTTTATCTTATAATACAATTAACAAAGCCTTATCATGCACCAGTAAGTAAGAATAATAACATTAAGGTTATGTTTTTAATTTTAAATACACATGTGCAGTAATTCATGTCGTATTTTTTCTGCAGATCGCCTTCTAAATTAACTAAGTCACCCCTTTGCCCCGGAGAAGCGGAGAAAATTAAAAATTCTAGCGCTGATAGGTGTCTACGACCCTAGCTGCGAACAGGCTAATTACTAAAATATTTTGGTACTTACACCGGCCCCTCAGATGTCGGTGGTCCGGCAGAGTCTATGACACAAGGATAAACAATGATATATATTTCAAAACATAGAATAGATGACCTAATCAGCTTCGACATAACTATTTGTCATATTCAAGTTACATTAATTTCATAAAAAGATATTTATTTACACTACAAAATATAGAAAAATGTAAATAAACAACACTAACGACATTAAACCAATACAAACCATTGAATAATATGTAAAAACATATTTAAGCACAATAAAAACCATAAACAAACCAAAAAAATATCTAAACTGAAAAAAAAACTACAAAAATACCAATATTTTCACATACCCAATATACCATAATTAAACATAAACAAACCTTACAGCACCCTAAATTAAGATATATTAATATTAAACAAACCGTAAACAATCCATAGAACACAAAAAAAAATGAAAAAATGTCCATAATTCTATAGAGGGGAGGCCGTAGCAAAGGCACCACCGACCACCAACTAAACAGTAAACCGATCACAAGAAGAAGAAGAGGAGGAAGAGGAAAACATAGTGATGGGCGTTCCGGCTCTTTTCAGCGAATCGAGTCTTTCGTTCTCGTTCACTCAAAAGAGCCGGGCCGGTTCTTCCGGCTCCCAAACGGCTCTTAAATACTTTTTTTGAAGTAGTTCCACATATTCTGTTTATAGTCTTTATAATTTAGAAGGAATTTCTTAGGATAACTTGGCTAGTTAGCTTTCATTACCTACTGATTTAAGGAAAGGCGAAAAAGCTTTCAAAAAACGTTTATCTTAATTTAAACCAAATGTATACCATATCATAGACTACTTTAATAATACGTACACTTGATTTAAAAGGTGAAAAACCCTTAAAAAATTACCTTAATTAATACCAATCATAAAATACATTAATTACTTTATACTCACTTCACCTAAACAACCTGATTGATTGATTGATACATTTATTGTTATTTTAAGAAAATATACAACAAAGGAGGAGGATGGAACTTGCCACCCACCCCCTGGACAGAGATATAAGGATAGGGTTACAAATATAATACAATAAGTACACAGGATAGAAAAATGTTGCACCTATTATTACATAGGAATTCTGATATAATCACAGCCAGGAGTGGAAGACAGAATAAGATCCACACACTGCATCACAACCTTGGGGCAAACTTGGGATATTCCTTGAGAATATCCCCGAGAGTGGCAGAGTCTACCAAATGACCAATGAGGGTATGCAAGTCAGGTTGACCTAGTGGCCTAAATTTGTTGCTCCCGGGCCTGTAGGTTAGCCACATCCTGTGCCAGTCGAGCCACCTGCTCCATCATAGACTGTAGGACTGTCAACACATGGTCCTGAACCGGGGCTGGGTTGGGAGTCTGGACTGGGGACCGGGCTGGGAGTCTGGACCGGGGCCGAACTGGGAGTCCGGACTGGGGCCAGGCTGGGAGTCTGGACCGGGGCCGGGCTGGTAGTCTGGACCATGGGGGAACTGGAACACCACTTCTTCTTGCTGGTGACCTTCGTCCAACCACCAGCGGAATCCTCCTCACCTTCTGACGCGGGCGACTTGTCCTTTGCGACAGAAGAAACAGAGGCCATCCCCGTGGCCCCCTTGGGCTGGTGTGTCGCTTCCTTTACCGGCTTGCTGTGGACATCCTTCCTCGGGGAGAGTGCAACAGCTCCCACACACTGTCCTGCAGCGTTGTTCTCTAGCTGACATGGGGTAGCCACATCCTGTAGGCACACAGCACTATCCACTTGGTTGCGCACAACATCAGAGGCCAGACACAGGGTGGGGGCCACTGACGGCATCCTATCAGGCACTGTTTGCTGCTGCTGCTGCAGCTGCTTCTTCTCAAAAATAGCAAACTGGAGACTCGGAGCAGAGACCACTTTGGAGAGGTTATCCACACTAGTGGCTAAAGTATGCACAACTGCCAGAAGGTGCTGGTGGGAGGCAGGAGCAGGTGGGACCTGAGGCATTGCGGCGGCAGAGGCAGAAGGCACTGTAGTGGTGGGCTGTGGCAGGAGTGGGCACACGGCAGGCGTGGCGGGAGCCACAGCGGAGATAGGCTGGGGCAGGTGAGGGAAAGCAGCCAGCGATGACGGTCTATTCACCCAAGCATTGACCTGAGGAGGTGGAGCCGGGCGGAACACTAGTCTGGGACGGGCCACCTCATCA